>SJYC01039469.1:0-31105 GCA_006408675.1 Madoqua kirkii | reverse complement strand
AAATAGATGGGAAACAATGGAAATGGTGACAGACTATATTTTCTTGGGTGCCAAAATCACTGCAGATGGTGACTGTAGCCATGAAATTAAAAGACGCTTGCTCCTTGGAAGAAAAGCTATGACCAACCTAGATAGCATATTAAAAAGCAGAGACGTTATTTTCCTGAAAAGGCCTATCTAGTCAAAGCTATGGTTTTTCCAGCAGTCCTGTATGGATGTGAAAGTTGGACTGTAAATAAAGCTGAGTGCCAAAGAATTGATGCTTTTGAACTGTGGTGTTGGAGAAGACTCAAGAGTCCCCGGGACAGCAAGGAGATCCAACCAGTCCATCCTAAAGGAAATCAATCCTGAATATTCATTGGAAGGACTGATGCTGAAGCTGAAACTCCAATACTTTCAGCACCTGATGCAAAGAACTGACTCATTTGAAAAGACCGTGATGCTGGGAAAGATTGACAGCATGTGGAGAAGGGGATGACAGAGGATGAGGTGGTTGGATGGCATCAGTGACTGATGGACATGAGTTTGAGTAAACTCTGGGAGTTGGTGATGGACAGGGAAACCTGGCGTGCTGTACTCCATGGGGTCACAAAGAGCTTGATGTGACTGAGTGACTGAACTGAATTGAAGATTCTTCATATTAAAAAAAAGAGAGTACTGATCTATCAACATTAAGCAATTTTTAAAGTGCCCTCTGGAACTAAAATTATGAAAACTATCATATTAGGAAAGTCATCTGTATATTTTTAGTTTTAATTACATCCAATATTTTGTTCTTCACATTCAGTTCAGTTCAGTTGCTCAGTCGTGTCTGACTCTGTGACCCCATGAATCGCAGCCAGCCAGGCCTCCCTGTCCGTCAACAACTGCTGCAGTTCTCTCAAACTCATGTCCATTGAGTCAGTGATGCCATCCAGCCATCTCATCCTCTGTCGTCCTCTCCTCCTGCCCTAAACCTTTCCCAGCATCAGGGTCTTTTCAAATGAGTCAGCTCCTCACATCAGGTAGCCAAAGTACTGGAGCTGCAGCCTCGACATCAGTCCTTCCAATGAACACCCAGGACTGATCTCATTTAGGATGAACTGGTTGGTTCACATTAGCAACATTTAGAATGAGAGAAATATCACCTCACTGAAAAGACGACAAGTTGTGGATCACTTACCTTCAGGGTTTCGAACACTTACTACGTAATCAACCTATACCTTTTTAATAGGCTTTTTATGGGCTCAGCTAACACATGCCCTGTATATGTGGTGGTACAACAGAATTTTGAACTGAATTCATGGTAAAGAGTCAATAATAAATTTGTATAGAAGTCATACTGTCCCATCAATGAGAAACTATTCATGAAAATAATAGAATTTAAAATGGCATTTTGTGTTATCAGATGGATAGATGAGAGAACAGGGTAAATATACAATTGGTAGATGGAACAGAGAGCTAGAAACATATGCTGGTGTGCCCAGAGGAGATGCCCGTTGAGCCTTAGGAGTAAGTCATGAAGATAAGGACAAATATTCATGCTTGTTTTGCCTATTATAAGTCTTAGAGGGCAGAGGGCTATAGAACCAGAGCTTCCAAGAATCTACCAGAGATAATCTGCCTTCTGTTAAGAAGGTTGAGAGTAGAGAATTCTGTCAGAGGAGGGAAAGCCCATAGAATGAAAAAAAAAAAAAAAAAACAAAAACCAAACCACCTCAAAGTTAGTCTTTTTCTTTAAATATTTCTCTTCCTATGGCTTCTTTTTTGGCCTTATTAAATTTTCCCTTGCTGGCTTTCCTCATAAACATGGCTTAGTTTAGTCTTTCAAAACTTTGCAGAACGACTTGGCTTGCTTGCTATATTTCCTCCAGTTTGAACCACAATCGTTTTAGAAGCAGAAATGTCAACCTCATCTTATTCACTGAGGTTTTTCAGTGTTATCCTTGTAGAAAATTGTATTAAAAGAATGTACAAGCTGAAATTAAGAATGCATCAAGGACATTTCATATACTGTATGCCCTGCCACATTGTTTATAATGATGAGGGATGAAATTCAGAAAGTGTCTATTGTAGTCTATTGTAGCAATTTAGTAGGTCTGTGTTTGGCTAGATAATAAACTGGCTTATGCTTCATTACATGACTGACTTCATTATAGCAAAAGCATGCACATGTTTTCTGTCAATTAAATCCTCATTTTCTTTCTCGGGCACTAATTAAGAAGTCCTTATCATTCAGGTAAGGATAAATAATAGAAACAATTACTGTCAGAAACAGACATATTCAATAAGCTCGGACAAGCCACCTGTCTAATTTTGGTGACAACTTTTTACTTTCAGCTTCAGAGTCGGAGGCTCAAGCCTTCCTGTGAGTGAAGACTGGCACAGGAGTTAGGAGAGCTGCTGCTTTCTGTCAAACTCTTCCTTAACTAAGCAACTTTGTTCTCCCCATTCTTCTGTGTCTTGGAGAGGCCTGTGTGGAAACTATAAAAAAATGTCATAGGATAAGTGAAGCTTCTCACATGTACAGGTATATAAACTGGCAAAACAAAAACAACAACAAAAAACACTGGATCTGAAGCAATTCGTGTGC
Source organism: Madoqua kirkii (assembly GCA_006408675.1). NCBI lineage: Eukaryota > Metazoa > Chordata > Mammalia > Artiodactyla > Bovidae > Madoqua > Madoqua kirkii. Next base: position 28,533 of record SJYC01039469.1, on the reverse strand, counting down.
GATTTGCTAAGGTTTCCTCAGAGATGTGTCAAGCAACTAGATCAGATGGCTGGGCTGCTGGAAAATTAGCTCTACTTTTTAAATTGAGGTGACTGTATTGTCTACACATGGTTCCCTGTGGTCCTTCAGATTCATCTTCACATTTAGGTAGACCTATGTTTTCTTTTGACTTCACCTAGATTCTTTTTCTGACTGCTAGATGACAAAATTGCTGCCTTTTTTTCAACTTTCAAGAATTCTCTTTCTTGCCTCTATAGTTCAGTAGTTTGAAAGAAAGTAAATTAGACCAATCCATTCATTGTGAATTAGGACTGGACACAGTGAGTATGTACTAGGAGAATTACCTCTGTGGTAAGACTATTTTCTATAATCCTATGCCATTTCCCTTCATTTAAAACTATTTTTGGCCTCAGAACATACTGTTAAACTGGAAACAATGTTCACCAAAAAGTAAGGCTGAAGAGAAAAATATACTGATTTCTAAGAAACCTGACCCAAATGAGAGCTTTGAGTATACAGAGAAAGTTCAGTAAATAAATTTACAAGACTTATATTAAATTACTTGGCAGATTGTAAGTTTCTGCTGTTTAAAAAAAAAAAATTAGCAATGCCATACCTGCACTTTCCCAGACATAAATAATGCTTTTTGGACATACCTGAGATTCTTCTCAAATTGGTGGAAGATGATAGGGCTAAGGATTTTTGTTTTAAGAATGGAAACTTTTTACAATCTGAATATCAGGTAAGATATAACTTTAACAGCAGTCTTAAAATGAGCAATTCTTAAAACATGTTTGTGGATATTGGATTATACACAGATACTAAGAAAGGATAAGGCTTTTTTTTTTTTTTTTCAGAAAGGACAATGTTTATTAAAGATTATGAAAAAAAGATTTCTACCATGTGAACCAGTGAACATTCGTGGAAAATTTTATGAAAAAAATAAGATAGAGGAAAGGATCTTACTTTTCTCTTCCCATTTCTTTTAATTCGTAGAGTTCTATCTTAATAAATACCCCTCTGGGAACAAAATGCAGAGGTTGGAAACAAAGCACAACAGTTAACTAGATCTGGCCTCAAATTCCATGTCTTCCATTCGCCAACTGTGAGCACTTCCTGAGAAACATATTTAACTTTTCTGAGTCTCAGTTCCTGTATCTATAACATCAACACAAATTAAATATCTACCTTACTGGGTTGTAGTAAAGAATGCTAGTTAATTATCATTAGGCATGTATTATGTGCTGGACTATTTTCTAATCTTATAACATGTTCCATTGAATTTTCACAATAATCCTATGAAGTGAGAGCTGGTTTAACTCCTATAATTTAGATGAGAAAAGTGAGGATCAAAGAGTTTATATAATATTTCCAAATTATTGAACATACGACATATGAGATTTGAACCCAGCTTTTTTGTTCCCAGAGTCTGAGTGATTGATTAGCCATTAAGCTGAATACTGAGTATTTAATTTGGTATCCAGAACATAGTGAATGGCCTATGAATATTGTTGAGACCTGACAGAAGCCATGACAAGCTTCAAGGACTAAAGTAGCCAGAGCTACAATCACAGAAAAAGCTGGGTCACTGCCCAGAAGGAGCTGAGATCATCATCCCCCCGACCTTTAGACTCAGCCAGTCAGCATACTCCCCATAGCCTGGTTAAGGCTAGCCCAGATACCACGAAAAGTCCCTTAAGCGAGCCCTCATGTGCAAAATTTAGCCAATTAATAGATGCCAAGAATCCCTTGCAACCAATCCGCTCTTGCCAACTCCCTGTCTTTGTTCTAAGTCTATAAATACAGCTGTAATTCAGGGCTCGGGGCCCTCTTGCCTTACTCCACTGTGTTGGATGTGGCAGAGTGCCCTAACCTGAGTTAGCAATAAATAAACTCCCTTCTTGCCTTTGAATTGCCGTGGTGAACTTGTTCTCTCAGTCTATTCGGAGATTTGGACTTGGAGCATAACAAATATTATTTGTGGAGGCTGTCACTGGTAAGTTTATTAATGCCCATAAATAATATCCTTGTTCCTTTTCTTAGGCCAGAATCAATTAAAAGGTAAGCACAGGATCCGATGGTAAAGGATATGCCTGCAATGTGGGGTGCCTGGGTTCGATCCCTGGGTTGGAAAGATCCCCTGGGGGATGGCAGGGCAATCCATTCCAATATTCTTGCCTGGAGAACCCCCACCAGAGAAGCCTGATGAGGTATAGTTCATCGGGTTGCAGAGTTGGACAAGACTGAGTGAGTAAGCACACACACAGGTTCAGATGGATATCTAATATTACTGATAAACTGATTGGAAAACATGCCTTTAGAGCCACAGCTAAGAAAGTGTGATGATACTTTTTTTCTTGAATTATTTTTATTCCCATTTGGAACTCTGAACAACCAACCAAAGTCTCCCCCCCAAAGGGCAGTCTTCTCCCACACAGCAGAGAGGGAACCAGACTGTATTCATTTCCTGACTAGGCTGGCTCTGAAAAAGGCAGCCTACATGTTTCCCAGTCATACCTACTCAGCTCCTTTTTCTGAACTCTCCGTTCAGATAAGACTATCTTGTTTCCCTAGGAACTGAGTGTGAGTTGGGGAAAAAAGACCTGCAGTATCATCTAACATTCCGTGGAAATGGAAGGCCAGCATTGCTCCTGTCCCAACCCCATGATTGCTATTTTTACTGCTATCACTGTTACTGGGGCTTTCCTGGTGGCTCAGATGGTAAAGCGTCTGCCTGCAACGAGGGAGACCCGGGTTCGGTTCCCAGGTCGGGAAGATCCCCTGGAGAAGGAAACGGCAATCCACTCTAGCACTCTTGCCTGGAAAATCCCACGAATGGAGGAGCCTGATAGGCTACAGTCCATGGGGTCGCAAAGAGTCAGACATGACTGAGCGACTTCACTTCTTTCACTTTATCATTGTTATTGTTGCTACTATCACTATAATTGCTTCCCAACAAATGACAGTGACTTAAGAGTATCTCCTGCTCTTCAGAGTGGACCGAGAACTGCCAAAAAGAAGATAACACTGGTCTTGTCTCAAGTCTGGACTCACTCTACTGATTGGAAAACATGCCTTTAGAGCCACAGCTAAGAAAGTGTGATGATACTTCTTTTCTTGAATTATTTTTATTCCCATTTGGAACTCTGAACAACCAACCAAAGTCTCCCCCCCAAAGGGCAGTCTTCTCCCACACAGCAGAGAGGGAACCAGACTGTATTCATTTCCTGACTAGGCTGGCTCTGAAAAAGGCAGCCTACATGTTTCCCAGTCATACCTACTCAGCTCCTTTTTCTGAACTCTCCGTTCAGATAAGACTATCTTGTTTCCCTAGGAACTGAGTGTGAGTTGGGGAAAAAAGACCTGCAGTATCATCTAACATTCCGTGGAAATGGAAGGCCAGCATTGCTCCTGTCCCAACCCCATGATTGCTATTTTTACTGCTATCACTGTTACTGGGGCTTTCCTGGTGGCTCAGATGGTAAAGCGTCTGCCTGCAACGCGGGAGACCCGGGTTCGGTTCCCAGGTCGGGAAGATCCCCTGGAGAAGGAAACGGCAATCCACTCTAGCACTCTTGCCTGGAAAATCCCACGAATGGAGGAGCCTGATAGGCTACAGTCCATGGGGTCGCAAAGAGTCAGACATGACTGAGCGACTTCACTTCTTTCACTTTATCATTGTTATTGTTGCTACTATCACTATAATTGCTTCCCAACAAATGACAGTGACTTAAGAGTATCTCCTGCTCTTCAGAGTGGACCGAGAACTGCCAAAAAGAAGATAACACTGGTCTTGTCTCAAGTCTGGACTCACTCTGGATTTGCTGAGGTGCTTGTCCAGCTGAAGAAAAGACTGTGCTCCACAGCGTGGCTGGCCTCAGCGGCCTCTAGCAAGGCAGGAGCTCTCCCTTTACAGGCCTGCAGATGTCACTGTGGAAGTCTTGCCCCATCTGGGGGGCAAGGAGGAACAACTTTGATAATCTTCTTTCTAGATGCCATCTTTAGACTTAGATACTTTAGCTCAAGTAAAGGCATATCCATCAAAATGCATTCTGAGAAGTCATCCTCTTCATCTAACAGAAGAATTGCTCTGTTGGTGATGTTAGCACAACTGTTGTTAGAAATGCCATAAGCACAGAATGAGATGTCTTTTCCTCAGAGATGATTCTTATGTGTTTCCTTAAAAGCAAGAATCTTGAGATGAATATATTCACAACTGCTGCACTACCAAAAGAAATGCAATTTTTAACAGAAATTCCTACAGTGAACACACAGAGAGAAACCCAGGAAATCAGCCATGGTAGGGCTAGATGATTCCATTGTAATGAGGGTGTAAACCAAGAGGTGATCTGATCCCTGTGTCTACAGTTGTTGAAATAATAAGCCACTTAGAAAGAAAACATATCAGTGGAAGACCTGAATACTATATGCACTTTCAAAGCCTGATAGCTTTACAAACCCCACATTTAATGATGCTCTATCTATTGAAAGCCTTGCCCTATAGTTGTCAAAACAATTGGTTATCCTTTAAAACAATTATTTGCAGATGCATTTAGTTAAAGGCACCTGAGATGGAACTAACAGTGCATTAAACCCTTGGAAAAAAATCATTGCAATGTCACTTAATGTGTTGCTTCAGACTCACGAAAGCAAAAGAATTTAGGCTGGTGAGTCCTCAAGGAAAGAGCACAGTGTGGACTGTGGGCTCTGTCAAAAGCCAGAGGCTAAAAGTCTAGCCAATTCACCCCTACCTCTCAACTCCATCCTTAGAGGAAGTCTCAAAGCAGTGAACTTGCTTGATTCCATTCCAGAGAAGTACAACAGCCCCTGAAAAGATGCAGTTACTTGTTTGAAACAATGAACTCTTTCAGGATGCTAGAGGCTTGAGCGTCCCATTTAGTCTGAGGGCCCAAAATGTTTTCCTAATAAGTAACATCTTTAAATTAGGTGAAAAGAAAATAACACAGCGCTGGGAGCTGTGGTAGTGTTTTTTTTTTTTTTTCTCCTTTCTTCTTTTCATGAATGGCAGAATATTCATCTTCCTTATTTCTTCTGACAGGACTTCAGGAAGTCCCTGTGTGCTTATTCTGTGGGGAAGAACGTGAAGTAGGAGGACTATCAGCCCTTCCTCATTCCAACTGAGGTCACCCCAGAGCCACATGACAGTTTTAAACCACGAATTGCTTCAAATACACAAGCAGTCATTTACATTGGGTATGCTTCTTGAGAAGAAGAAGAAAAAAGAATTATTTATATATCCTACCAAGTAATTTTTGTTCATCCTCTTTCACTCATCATCAACTAAAAGGCCTGCACACTTTCTGAAATCCAGCTGGGCAACTGAGATTTCTCTCTCTCTCTCCCTCCTGCCCTCCTTACCTCTTTGATTCTCTCCCTTTTCCCCCCCAAAGATTTTGTAGCAGAATGGGAACCATTTTTTCAATATATTCCCTTTTTTAAAAATACCTTAATATATTTAGAGCAGTTCTGGGATTACAACAAAAATTGAGATTCAGAGATTTCCCATACACTCTCATCCTCCCTCCATCATTACTAACATCACTCACAGAAGGTGTATTTTTTATGAAGGATGACTCTACATTAACACATCATAGTCGTCCAAGGTCTATAATTTACTTTAGGCTTCACTCTTGTTATTGTACATTCTATTGGTTTGGACTAATATATGATACATCCATCATTATAATATCATGGAGTATTAGCACTGCCTTAAAAATCCTCTTTGCTCTGCCTATATATTTCTCCATCCAACCCTTCCAGAATCACTGAGCCTTTTATTGTATCCATAGGTTTGCCTTTTCCAAAATGTCGCTATTGTTAGAATAATACAGTGTGCAATTTTCACTGTAAAAAATTCCTGTTCTGCTGTGGGCTTTTTAACTCATCACCTTTCTTCACGTGGTATTTCCAATGAACTTCTCCTAGAACACTTCCGCTGACAACACTTAAGTGAAAAGTATACTCTGTCAGTGTAAGTAAGTCTCTCTTCTTGTCTACTCATATCTCCCGTGAACACTTCCTGCTTGTAACTCCTTCTGGTTTTATTTTACACATCAGAGTTTATTTGCTATCATTTATTACACTTCAATAATTTTATAATACCATTTTTGACTCCTCAGCTAAAGTATTAGCTACTCAAAGGCGGCAGCTGGTATCTCACAGTTCCTCTCACATTTTTTAAACTTTTTATTTTATACTGGGGTGTAGCCAATTGACAATGTTCTGATAGATTCAGGAGAACAGTGAAGGGACTCAGCCATATATATACACATATCCATTCTCTCCCAAACACCCTTCCATCCAGGCTGCCACATAACACTGAGCCAAGTTTCATGTGCTGTATGCTAGGTTCCTGTTGGTTATCCATTTTAAATATAGCAGTGTGTACATGTCCATCCCAAACTCCCTAACTATCCCTTTGCCCCATCATTTCCCCTGGTCACCATAAGTTCATTCTCTAAGTCTTCTCATAGTTCTCCTTGCTTTTAGTATTATCTATCTCAGCAATAAATACATAAACAATGTTCTATAAATAATTATTGGTTGACTGAGCCTCTCCCTGAATAATATAGAAGAATTTACCAATGAGAATTGAAATTATTTATGCTATCTGAAAAACATGTTGTAGATAAAAGAAGATGAAAATACTCACTCTAAACACCAAGAACTTGCTTTCTCTTTAATTATTATAAATGACAGCCTGAATATTTAAACTATTCAAGATTTCACTTTTCCCTAACTTCCTCCAGCATGAAATCTAATCAAGCATTTGCTTGCTACTGATTTCTATACCCACCTCCAAGCACCTATTGTAACATATATGCTAATTGTGATTATTTTTAACCAATTTTTCTAGTTGTTTTTAATGCAAAGTTGTATTAAAAACTATACAACTTGCTTCAGTACATGTTATCTTTAATACAAAGCTCTAGATCAGCATGGCATATCCCATTATTTGTAATTTCATTCATTATTTTGCTACCAGCTTCCAAAAATTATTAAATACACTTTTCTTGATAGGTGGTCAAGACAATGTTAACTTACTGCAGCAATCAATAGAGAATAGGGGCTTCCCTGCTAGGTCAGTGGTAAAGAACTCGCCCGCCTATGTAGGAGATGCAGGTTCAACCTCTGGGTCAGGAAGATCCCCTAGAGAAAGAAATGGTAACCTACTCTAGTATCTGTGCCTGCAAAATGGACAGAAGAACTTGGAGGGCTACTGTCCATGGGGTCACAAAAGGACTGGACACAAAGACTAAACCACCACAACAGCAGAATGGTTCGTCCTCTCTAACCTCGCTCTGAATTCAGCTGACCTCTTCCTTAACAAGTGGGAGACACAAAACTCTTTGTGATGTTTTAACTTCTTGTCTTCTACTGAAATGTGAGCTCCATGCTCCTCTTTCTTCACAGCTCTCTCATTTCAGCATTAGGCAGTGAGATCACATATAGATATGTGCCAGGGATGTAAAACCTGACTATAGGATTAATTTATTTTATCTAGTGTGACATCTTAATTCTGGTGCTGTCTGAGCCACCTATTTTCAATTTTTTCCCAAACTAATCAATTTCCAGTTTATCAAGCTTTCCCTCAAAATACATACTTTGAATGGTGTTAGCTTTTGAGCCGAGGATGAGCTTTACATTTCCTCTGATACATTGTCCCTCTAGCTATGAATTTCTTGTCTGAAATGCTTTCTGAAGGGTTGAAATCATCTGCCATTAAATCAGACGCTTTGCCTATGACCTCTGTTTCTTCTCAGTTAACCTTATATGCTGAACAATATCACTTGCTCCTGGCTATCACTTATTTCCCAAGTTGATCCACATTTTTATTAAAACTCAGGATTTGAGAATTCTTTTTTGGACTGTAATTATTTCTACACAATTGTTTCTCTATTCCCAGTGTAGGTCACTTTTTGCCCCATACTAGAGTTATCCAAATAAAATATGCAGGCCTTTGAATGGAAATTGTCTTTCCTTACCAATTTCTAAATATATCATTATTATTAAGAAGGAAATTCAAAGTTATTTAACATGGAGGTTAGATTTCTGGCAACTTAAAACTTCTGGACAGAGCTATAAGCCAAGATGTTGGGAAAAATAGCCTACAGAATTTGACTATCCTAGTGGCAATCCTCTTAGAATGTGCAATAGAGATGCTCTCGAGTGACCAAGAAAATCATTTTATTCAGCATATTTGGCTTAATAAGGCAATACAGTTTTTAATATATTTTAAAATGTTTCCATTGTAAATGATCACAAAATCTTAAAGTTTGTATTGCCACATGAGTTATAAAATTACCCTACTTGAGTCCCTACTATAAGACAGGTACTTAATAACATATATTGGGGGCTTCCCTGGTGGCTCAAACAGTGAAGAATTTGCCTGCAATGTGGAAGGCCGGGATTCAATCCCTGGGTCAGGAGGGTCCCCTGGAGAAGGCAATAGCTACCTACTCCAGTATTCTTGTCTGGAGAATGCTATGGACAGAGGACCCTGGCGAGCTATAGCCCATGGAGTCACAAAGTCGGACACCACTGAGTGACAGTTTCATTACTTTTAACATATACTTTCTCAGTGAATGCACCCAGTAAAGTATATGTTCTTTTCCTGATTTTACAAATGAGGAAATAATGGCTCAGAGAAGGCTAAGTATTTGCCCTGCTTATTATATCTTCAGAAACAGTCAAAGTCTTAGATTAGGCATTCAAGTATGTTTGGAAAAGATTGTTCAGATAATGTTTAGTGTGCTCTGCTAGTTTTCTATTTAAATTTCTAGGCTCATTAAATTTATTTTCAGAATTCTTTAGTAGTTATACCATTTTGTGTAATCCCCATAAGACAGAGGATGCTGTCTTCTAAATAGGCATGAAAGGCCCTGGTCGGTGGTGCTGTTAGCTCACCACATCTTCTAGGAAAGACATGGTGCAGAAGGATCAGCTTTCTCTTTGTCTGGCTCCTCTTTTGAGAACTTTCTAACATCATTCTGGAACATTGAGCTTTATCTCATTTCTTGATGATACTGGGTAAATAAAGTGACAGGAACATTTCCATAATTAATCAAACTCTGCTTATTGCAGTGAAGAAATACAGTGTGTGCATGTAAAAAAAGAATAGATCAAGGGGCTAGGGAGACCTACTCCTGCACTGCCTGTTAAAATCAATACCTTGACAGAATATATCTCCTATAGAATCTGATTTGCTTGAAAATAATTCTGACATATGAATTCACAAATTGGGATAAATACATAGTTGCAATTGCTGTTAGGCATCCACGTTCTTGAAATAGTGACGTCTCTCTAGAAAATAAATTCTCTCTAACTTTAGTTTGAATGTCATTCACTGATTTTAATTTCTTGCCAACATAAATAATAGAATTTACGTTTCAAGCATATTCTGAATTTAGAATAAAGTCAAGAAAACAGAATGTGGAGGTAAGGAAAATCACAGCTCTCTCATTTCAGCATTAGGCAGTGAGATCACATATAGATATGTGCCAGGGATGTAAAACCTGACTATAGGATTAATTTATTTTATCTAGTGTGACATCTAATTCTGGTGCTGTCTGAGCCACCTATTTTCAATTTTTTCCCAAACTAATCAATTTCCAGTTTATCAAGCTTTCCCTCAAAATACATACTTTGAATGGTGTTAGCTTTTGAGCCGAGGATGAGCTTTACATTTCCTCTGATACATTGTCCCTCTAGCTATGAATTTCTTGTCTGAAATGCTTTCTGAAGGGTTGAAATCATCTGCCATTAAATCAGACGCTTTGCCTATGACCTCTGTTTCTTCTCAGTTAACCTTATATGCTGAACAATATCACTTGCTCCTGGCTATCACTTATTTCCCAAGTCGATCCACATTTTTATTAAAACTCAGGATTTGAGAATTCTTTTTTGGACTGTAATTATTTCTACACAATTGTTTCTCTATTCCCAGTGTAGGTCACTTTTTGCCCCATACTAGAGTTATCCAAATAAAATATGCAGGCCTTTGAATGGAAATTGTCTTTCCTTACCAATTTCTAAATATATCATTATTATTAAGAAGGAAATTCAAAGTTATTTAACATGGAGGTTAGATTTCTGGCAACTTAAAACTTCTGGACAGAGCTATAAGCCAAGATGTTGGGAAAAATAGCCTACAGAATTTGACTATCCTAGTGGCAATCCTCTTAGAATGTGCAATAGAGATGCTCTCGAGTGACCAAGAAAATCATTTTATTCAGCATATTTGGCTTAATAAGGCAATACAGTTTTTAATATATTTTAAAATGTTTCCATTGTAAATGATCACAAAATCTTAAAGTTTGTATTGCCACATGAGTTATAAAATTACCCTACTTGAGTCCCTACTATAAGACAGGTACTTAATAACATATATTGGGGGCTTCCCTGGTGGCTCAAACAGTGAAGAATTTGCCTGCAATGTGGAAGGCCGGGATTCAATCCCTGGGTCAGGAGGGTCCCCTGGAGAAGGCAATAGCTACCTACTCCAGTATTCTTGTCTGGAGAATGCTATGGACAGAGGACCCTGGCGAGCTATAGCCCATGGAGTCACAAAGTCGGAACCACTGAGTGACAGTTTCATTACTTTTAACATATACTTTCTCAGTGAATGCACCCAGTAAAGTATATGTTCTTTTCCTGATTTTACAAATGAGGAAATAATGGCTCAGAGAAGGCTAAGTATTTGCCCTGCTTATTATATCTTCAGAAACAGTCAAAGTCTTAGATTAGGCATTCAAGTATGTTTGGAAAAGATTGTTCAGATAATGTTTAGTGTGCTCTGCTAGTTTTCTATTTAAATTTCTAGGCTCATTAAATTTATTTTCAGAATTCTTTAGTAGTTATACCATTTTGTGTAATCCCCATAAGACAGAGGATGCTGTCTTCTAAATAGGCATGAAAGGCCCTGGTCGGTGGTGCTGTTAGCTCACCACATCTTCTAGGAAAGACATGGTGCAGAAGGATCAGCTTTCTCTTTGTCTGGCTCCTCTTTTGAGAACTTTCTAACATCATTCTGGAACATTGAGCTTTATCTCATTTCTTGATGATACTGGGTAAATAAAGTGACAGGAACATTTCCATAATTAATCAAACTCTGCTTATTGCAGTGAAGAAATACAGTGTGTGCATGTAAAAAAAGAATAGATCAAGGGGCTAGGGAGACCTACTCCTGCACTGCCTGTTAAAATCAATACCTTGACAGAATATATCTCCTATAGAATCTGATTTGCTTGAAAATAATTCTGACATATGAATTCACAAATTGGGATAAATACATAGTTGCAATTGCTGTTAGGCATCCACGTTCTTGAAATAGTGACGTCTCTCTAGAAAATAAATTCTCTCTAACTTTAGTTTGAATGTCATTCACTGATTTTAATTTCTTGCCAACATAAATAATAGAATTTACGTTTCAAGCATATTCTGAATTTAGAATAAAGTCAAGAAAACAGAATGTGGAGGTAAGGAAAAGACTAAGACAAACCTTTTGAATATCAATGTTTTGGAACAGTAGGGGAAGGAAGCCAGAAAACTAGAAAAATGACCAACTGAATTCATTGATTATATAAGGCTTAATTTTTTAAAAAAATCTGTTTTTGGCTTGCTCTGTGCAGGTGATTTCTGTAGGATTTTACCATCTAAGTTTCTTGAATAAAAGCAGAGAGTCAGGTAGTCTCAAGCTATTCATACATCTGTCATCTAGTGTTTTAAAGGTCTTACTTCTTAGTCTAATCAGCAAAAAGCAAGGAGAGGAAGATGTCCTTTTCCCTCCTCAGTTGTCAATGGCAAAGAAGGAAGAAGTAATGAGGAAGAAAAGGGACATAAGAATGTGGATTAACTGGTAAAAATATCCTTCTTCCTCTGCCATTTAATATTGGTTGGATTTCCATGAGGAATAAGAGATATAAACTGTTATTAATAGAAGCCATATACAGAGAACTGAAATATAAATGAAGCCTTGGGTCAGTTAAAAAAAGTCAATATAAATTCCACACCATATTCTAACAGGGCATATGGATGATCAGATTCTCAAGCTTTGAAAAGATATATTGGGCTAGTTCAGTCCAGTTGGCATTAGAAGTTCCTCCAAAAATAGATTCAAAAGAAAGCTTCTGAGTTGACATAATGATTCTAACAATGGAGTAGGAAATTCCACACTAGTGAAGGGAACAAAGGGGGTCTTAATATTGATATATTTATAAATATTGATCAATTTTGGATTTAGCAAGGTGATTCCATGACCAGTCAACTAAGATGATTAGATAGTAAGTCCCCCAGTTGCTAATTATTTGGAGATAAATATATAGCCTAGAAAGACAGTGAGGCTATCCAGAAGGGAAATACAGGTTGCAGCACACCCAGGACTCTTGTATCATATCTCTGTCTTTTTTTGTAGTGAAGCTTTCCTTGACTTTACTGCAACTTTTTGCATGATGAGAACAGAGTGGGACTGATCTTACTGTTATGAATCATTTACTGACAGCTCATCCATTACCATTAAGTCACTAGATAAAACTCAGAAGAACATATTCATGATTTGATTTTGTCTCTGTATGTTGAAATTGATCTATTCCTGGCAGGTTCTATGCAGGCATAAGTGTAATGGATCAACTAAGTTCAGTCTCTGATACAATAGACAGAAGAGAATATCTCATCATTCTGCATGTCTGTGATATTTGCTTCTATCAAAACAGATACACAGCTATTATGAGTAGAATAATTGTTTTTCCTGAAGTATCTCTTTATATTCATATCTATTTCATTAATACAAATACATATTTTCCCAATTGTATGTTTATATCAAACAAAGCTACAGGCTGACATTTTTTAGGATATGAAAACTTAGTTCTGCATGTTAAAATAAGTACAATTCACTACTAAATATAAAATAGTTTGTCATTTTTCTGGGTCTTCTATAGAGTTTGAAGTCTGCATGGCTGGGAAGACATTGTAGGCATTATGTAAAAATGTTTAAGATTTTTTTTTTTATCATTCTGAATAACATTTTCTAGCTCTTATGTCTACAGATCAAAATTTGACTTTATAATAGTTATTAAAAATCTTAGAATATCGAGAATAATAGTGGTGAAGCTTTTAACAGCTAACACATTGAGAACTGGGTATTTTGTAAAGTATTATATCTAACAACTTTTGAAATATGTGCTACTTTAATAGGAAGCCAAGAGTTAGTAAGGTTTCACAGCCAGTACAAAATAAAAATCAGTATAATGACTGAAGCTACTAAGTACACACTCACAATATGGTTCTAGGGGCTTCCCTGTCAGTCATGTCTGACTCTTTGTGACCCCATGGACTGTGGCCAGCCAGGCTTTTCTGTCCAAAGAATTCTCTAGGTAAGAATACTGGAGTGGGTATCCATTCCTTTCACTAGAGATCTTCCTGACTCAGGGATCGAATCCAGGTCTCCTACATTGTGGGCAGATTCTTCACAATCTAAGCAACTAGGGAGGAAATGCAGGAGACATGGATTTAATCCCTGGGTTAGGGAGATCCCCTTGAGAAGGAAATGGCAACCCCTTCTAGTATTCTTTCTTGGGTTGTCCCATGGACAGTGGAACTTGGCTGACTACAGTCCCCTGGGTCACAAAAGAGTTGGACACAACCTAATGGTTAAACAACAACAGTATGATCCTAGAGACCCTAAAATTAACTACTATGCTTTAGTGCACGAATTTTCCTCAAATCTCTGAAGCTCTTTGTACCTATGAGTTTTGGCCCAGCAAGAATGTATATTGCTGTGTAACTAGGGACTATGTTCCTGATCTTTTTGCAGATGAAGAGGGCTATGTTTGAATAAAGCCCACTCAATGAAGTGCAAAAATATAGAAAAACAAAACTGAGGTAATTCAAGAAGTCTCATCTCTTTAAAACTTCAAAGCAATGAGCAGTTCATTAATGCCATTGACACTGGTCCCATGAAACTCCACAAGTAAAGTAACTTATCTGGATGTTCTCCTGCGACAGCACCAAAACCACAACTACTGTTGAAAAACTATCTACAGGAAGATGCTAGAACACACACACACAAAATGATATCCCATGTCCAAAAAGAAGCCACAACAAGATGGTAGGAGGGACACAATCACAATAAAATCAAACTCCTTACTTGCTGAGTGGGCAACCCACAAACTGGAGAACAATAATACCAAAGACATATTAAAAAACAGAGACATCACTTTGCTGACAAAGGTACGTATAGTCAAAGCTTTGGTTTTTCCAGTAGTCATGTATGGATGTGAGAGCTGGACCATAAAGAAGGCTGAGCACCAAAAACTGATGATTTCAAATTGTGGTGTTAGTGAACACTCTTGAAAGTCCCTTAGAAAGCAAGGAGATTAAACCAGTCAATCCTAAAGGAAATCAACCTTGAATATTCATTTGAAAGACTGATGTTGAAGTTGAAGCTCCAACATTTTGACAACATGATACAAAGAGTTGAGTCATTAGAAAAGACCCTGATACTGGGAAAGAGTGAGGAAAAGAGGAGAAAGGGGCAACAGTGGATAAGATGGTTGGATGGCTTCACTGCCTAAATGGACATGAGTTGGAGCAAACTCCAGCAGATAGTGAAGAACAGGGAAGCCTGGTGAGCTGCAGTCCATGGGGTTGCAAAGAGTTGGACATAACTGAGCTACTGAACAACAGCAACGATATCAGTAAGATCACTATTTAATAGAAAAACCTGTAATCACTTTTTAAAATCCAGATGCATATCAGGATCATCTTGGAATTTTTTGAAGAATACAAATGCCCAGGTTTTGTTTTTGTTTTTTTTTTCCTCCAGAGCTCCAGATATGTTCTAATGGGAAGCCATGTTTAAAAACAACTGGACTATATGATGATCTTCACTTTTATCTAGTTTGTTTCACTTTTTCTATTTCACATTTAGTGTTCCCATTTCATTTAATTTATGATTTCCACTTTCTCCATCTCTTCTTTTCTTCTTTTCTGTTTTTGATGTTCTATCTCAAGGTGGTGAAGTCACTCAGTCGTGTCTGACTCTTTGCAACCCCGTGGACTGTAACCTACCAGGCTTCTCCTTCCATGGGATTCTCCAGGCAAGAATACTGGAGTGGATTGCCATTTCCTTCTCCGGGGGATCTTCCCAGCCCAGGTATTGAACCTGGGTCTCTGCATTGGAGGCAGACACTTTAACCTCTGAGCCACCAGGGAAGCCCGTTCTATCTCAAACCTTTATCAAATGTAGTATATAAACTTTTGTATACATATGTGTGTGTGTATACAATGTGCAATATAATATATATATTTTAGAAAACTTGGGAATTTTTGCCTAGCTAAAAAGCTAATGGCATTTTGATTCCACTTGTCTGACTTAGTATGAATAGAATGCTAGATTTCTAATTTATATTCACTCAAAACTTTGATATAGTTCCATGTATTTTAGCATCTACTATTACTGCTAAAAGTCTAGAAAGCTTATTATATTAGAAAACTTGGGAATTTTTGCCTAGCTAAAAAGCTAATGGCATTTTGATTCCACTTGTCTGACTTAGTATGAATAGAATGCTAGATTTCTAATTTATATTCACTCAAAACTTTGATATAGTTCCATGTATTTTAGCATTTAGTATTACTGCTAAAAGTCTAGAAATTTCATTATCTTAGTGATCTTTAAAAGTTTTCTTGAATGTGACTTGAAACTTCTAATCCAATTCTGAGACCATAAAGCAAATACTATGTTGTAAAAAACAGACAAGAGGAAATTAAATGTAATACAGTGTTATTAACTTAAGTACAGATTTTATTTAAATTTCACCAAATTTTATGTTAGTGTCCATTATTTGCTTTCATACCTTATTCAGGACTCCACATTGTATTTCATTGCATTGAGGAGCTTCAGCAGCATGCAAATATTCTGCTAAATTCTCTTTTCAGTTTTATGTTATTACAAATATTTTCTATTTCCTTGTTATGGCTTCTTAGATGCACCCATCATTTAAAAGTGGACATTTAATTTCCAAATATAGGGGAGTTTTAAAGTATCTTTACTGTTAGTTTCTCATTTTGATATTAATTTCTCATTTAAATGAGAAATTTGTTCTCTGCAATCACCCTCTGTTCTGCTTCAGTCTTCTAACTTTATTGAAGCTTTCAATGACATGGCTAAGTCAAAGGTCTCTCTTGGTAAATGTCACATTGCATTTGAATATTTGTGGATTGTTTTCAAATATCCTTTGATACTGATCTGTAACATAACTCCACAGGGGTAAGAGAACAGACTCTTTATTATTTTAACACCTTTAGACGATCACATTTTTGCATCTGATCTTATGTCCTTGGATATGTTCCAAGGCCTCCTAGTTTATAGTCTGTGGGAACTTGAATAGATATTGTATCCTCTGTTTGTGTGAAAGGACTTCCTCGGTGACTCAGAGGTTAAAGTGTCTGCCTGGAATGCGGGAGACCCAGGTTCAATCCCTGGGTCAGGAAGATCCCCTGGAGAAGGAAAGGCAACCCATTCCAGTACTCTTGCCTGGAGAACCCCATGGAGGGAGGAGCCTGGTAGGCTACCAATCCATGGGGCTGCAAAGAGTTGGACACGACTGAGCGACTTCACTTTCACTTTGTGTGAAAACTGTAAAAATCTTTTATGTTGAACTGGTTCATAGTGCTTTTCAGGTCTACTATATCCTACTACTTCCCTGCATATTCATTTATTCACTTTTGAGAGTTTGATATTAAAACTCCAACTAAAAATCTTAATTTGCCTACTTAAAAAAATATTATAATATATAATGGAACTATATGTAAACTTGTTCTGTGTTTTCTAAATCTCCTGTAAATGTGTTGTCATATTTTAATAATATAAAAAATGAAAAAGAGGCCACAAAAATAATAAATTATAAAAATGACTTATTTGAACCTCAGTGGATGCTCATGTTTCTTTCCCAGTTCTAGACCAATTTGATCAGAGGCACTCATCTTGCCTAAACAGAAGGAGGAATGCTCTTATCACATGCTAGCCAAGCCATAGGGTAACCCCAGTCTTGGCATATGCTGACATTTTTATGATTGTTAAGTGTAGTCTACATAAATCCTGTTATCCAGCAAATCTTCCAAACACATGTTGAATCATTATTTCTATTCCTTGACATAGAACTTTCGAAAATGCATTCTCTCCTCCCTTGATGTATTTCTTCAACGCTTCCTTCAATTCAAGTGACTCTTTTATGGAGCTAATTCAGAGTTTTCCCCATATCCCTTACTATTTCTCCTGTAGTTTCTTCTGTATCCCTTATTACTTCTTCTGTAGAAATAGTTTGTACTATTTTTTCCCTATATCCCTCACTATTTCTTCTTTTTTCCCCCCTTCGAACTCATATGTACCTTTGTATTTCTGAAGTCTGTTACAATTCTACAATTCCTAGAAGCTAAAGCACACATTAAAAAAATAAACAAACAAGTCAGTTGATAATTGACCAAGAAGCTTTCCTTTCCTGAATGCTTTGAATCACATCTTATGTTTATATTTCATTTTTCAAATAAATGATTTTCATTTTCTACATACTGTAGAGGGTGGTAATTCCCTTGACTATTGCAGGCATTTTTGAAGTGTTTCTGCATAATTCATACTGAATGTATTCCTCAGATGCTGGCATTATTGGGGTATGCATATTAATTCTTTATATGCAAATTAAGAACCATGAGACCCAGCACCACTGGAGTATATAGCTCCCACTACCTTTTCTAAAGTAGTAAATTTTCTATACCCATGTGTTATCATTTCTTTATACAAAATTTTCCAGTTCACCCAAACAAATGTCTAATCATATTAAGATCTTAACTTTTATATTAGCTAAAGCAATTATGAATGTGAGAAGATGGAAATTGTTAATATAAAGTGATTACACTTTATGGCTCATATTTTTCAGAC
Source organism: Madoqua kirkii (assembly GCA_006408675.1). NCBI lineage: Eukaryota > Metazoa > Chordata > Mammalia > Artiodactyla > Bovidae > Madoqua > Madoqua kirkii. The sequence continues at coordinate 10,580 of SJYC01039469.1, read as the reverse complement.
CCTAGAAGCAGAATTATGTGCCTTTGAATGTTCTTTTTTTTTTTTTAAATTAAGTGTATTTTTCAAATACAAATACTTCAAAATACTTCAAATTTTTTCAAAGTATTTTTCAAAACTCAAATACTTCTTTCACTTCAAAGTCTATTTTTCTCATACTTGACCACTTTCTGTTTATACCCATTGAATTTTTCCCTATGGCAATATCTATTTATTTAATTTAAATTTATTTACTTTAACTGGAGGCTAATTACTATGCAATGTTGTATTGGTTCTGCTGAACATCAACATGAATCCGCCATATTTAGAGAAATATAATTTCAGACTAAAGATGTAATAAGGTTCACTTGATTATGACCTCCCACCCAGCAATCCTTATCCCACAGTGTGACTCCTTCATTGGTAGAGATAAAGGGAATAGAGACAAAGGAGAGGGGTAAAAATAAAAGAAGCCATCCAGGGATAATACATTATATTCCAAATATTAAAACATTTTCTGAAATAAATTTAAAGGTAAAACTCTTTACTTGAACTGTTGAATTGACACACACACTGCCTCATTCTTAACTAATGAGTCAACCATGAATCCCTAAGGGAGGGACTGATATCAGGAGGTGCTTTATGCCTTCAGTCCCTGGAAATATTATATGACAATTATCTAATTGAAGTCAAGGGTAACAGGAAAGGAAACAAAGGATGAACCTTCAACTTGTGGATCTTTGTGTTCAAGAAGACATGCTTGGAAAATGTTACCATTTTTCTGGATTAATATCTGGGTTCATAACTCACCTCTGACTGGACCTACATGGAATATTAAATTGAAGAAGGTTGGTCTTTGGCAGTAATGCCTGTGTTAATCCACTTTGTATACTGTTTTTCTCTCTTCTTAGGGTACCTTTGCCAATTCCTGAAGCCTCCAGTCACTTTTGTTTTATTTCTTTCAGTACCATTCTCTCATCAAAACCTGTACTCCAAAAAGACCTACCCTTAGAAAACTGGAGTAAAAGTCAGATTAAAATCTATCACACATGAGAACAATAACAGTGGAGGAGTAGGTGGATGTGGAGTACATCTCTCTCCATGGATACATCAGCAGTACACCTTCAGTCACAGAAATACATGCAGAACACCAGCTGAGAGCACACAAGAGTATCTGAACAGTGGGAAAGAAAACACAGAACCACACAAAACTCAGTAGGGTGAAGGAACTAGGGGAAAAAACAGGAGTGTTAGTAGGACTGGACCTGTACTTGGCTGGTGGAGGAACTGAAGCAGGGGTCCAGTCTCCACTTCAGGGCACTTGTCTGAGTCAGAAGAGGAGCATTTAAGGCTGAGAATGAAACAGCTGATCTGTGGCAGCCTAAATGAAATGAGAATCATACAGTCCTTGCCACAGCCACACACACTCTGGACAGGGACACAAGTTCCCTGGAAGACACAGTGGCTGGGAGCAGAATTGGAATTTAGGGATTGTAGAGCAATCCCAGGGCGAGGGCTACTGATGACTGCAGAGAGACGGATGGAGGGGATGTGAGGGAGGAGACTGTGGTAGGAATTGTGTGGAGGAAATCCAGGCAGCCATGGAAGCAAGGCAATACTGCTGAGTCATGCATAGGGGGTGGAACCATGACCATAGCCTCTCTCTCCCCACACCCAGCATTGGCAGCTGAACAATAGAGAGGCTGGCCCATTAAATGCCTGACACAGTGATATACAGAGTAGGATCCCACTCAGGGTGCCTCTTTAAGTGCCTGATGCACTGATCTACAGAGTAGGACTCCAGCCAGGGTGGCCTATCTATGTGCCCGATGTGTGGAACAACAGAGAAGGACCCCAGGCAAAAGAGCCCACTAAGTGCCCGAACAGGTGGAGCTATGGAGAAAGACAGGCCAAAGAAGCCTTCTTATTGCCAGCTACAAGAAGTTAAAATAAAAAGACTCTGATAGAGCCATAACTCCTGCAGTGGAAGCAATCCGTGTCCTTGCACACTTGGCATCTCCAGAGTCTCTGCAAGCCAAGCAGTTGTGCCATCTTCATGCCCAACTGTCACTGGGGTAGAGCTGTCAGAGCCAAAAACAGTCTTGCATCTATGCACTCAGGGTCCCTTCCATACTGTCCTACTCTTTGTGATCCTGTAGACTATGGCCTGCCAGGCTTCACCATCAGGGAAGGGGTTCTCCAGGAAAGAATACTGGAGCATACTGGCCAATACTGGTTGCCTTACCCTTCTGGAACACTACATTTCCTGCTGCTCTAGCTGCCAACTCCCTTAAGTACCTGGTACTGCCAGAACCCCTGCAACTTGCACAGCTGCACCACATCCACACCTGGTGCTCACAGGTGCACAGGGGCAGTGTGGCTAAGGAAGAAGACCCAACAGCTATACAAGCTGCAGATTTAACCCACATGATCAATTAGGCAGACTCTGTGTCTATGGAATATATAAAAGGTCATTGAGAGCTCCCACAAAAGAAAAAGCACTACTTCTAATAGCTGTGGACATCGGAGGCAAGAACACACATAAGTAGGACCAGATTAGAATTTGAGATGCCCCTACAGCAGGTCCAGAGATCAGCACAGTGTTGGAAGACATCCTAGGGAGATGAGGTGGACTGTTACTCCCAGTGAGGGAAAGGACTCTGACAGCAGTGACTCAAGAAAAACATTTATTATACTTATGTTTTGATTTGTTCTTTAGATTCTTTTGAAATTTTTTCTTTTTTGTTTCCTTTATTTTCCTCCTCTGTTGTAGCTGTCAATTTTATTGGCACTATGGAATATAATTAAGCTTTTGAGCTTTTTTTCCCCTTTTCCTCAGTCACATTTTTTATAGTTGTTATAAACCTCTGACTATGTTGGGCTTTTGCAGTTCTGTGGAGTTTTCCTTTTTTCTTTTCTCTTTTTTTAATTTTAATTTTTAAACCAGTTATTATTTTTCTACATTTATTCCTTTGTTTGCCTTTCCTACTCTTCTTTTCCCCTTGTAGTTGATCCTTAATGTATATACATCTTCTTAATCTACCTCTACTTAACTTTGCATATCTTTTCTTCATTTCTTTCCTTTCCTCTTAACATATTTGTTAGTTTTATTTTCATTGCTTTATTCCCCACTTGGCACCTTAATTTAGTTTTGTTTTCCAGTTTGTGCTTTAGTTAGTCTTGTTCTGGTAAACATAATTTTTGGTTCCGTTGTTTGCCAGGTCAATCTATTATACTTTGTTTTTGTTGGACTGTTTTGATTTTGCTGATGGATGTATATGTGTATGTGTATATTCAGGCACACTTTTTATTTTTGATATAAACCTCTGCCTCTATGGAGAAGGCAATGGTACCCCATTCCAGTACTCTTGCCTGGAAAATCCCATAGACAAAGGAGCCTGGTGGGCTGCAGTCCATGGGGTCGCTAAGAGACACAACTGAGCAATGTCACTTTCACTTTTCACCTTCATGCATTGGAGAAGGAAGTGGCAGCCCACTCCAGTGTTCTTGCCTGGAGAATCCCAGGGACGGGGGAGCCTGGTGAGCTGCTGTCTATGGGGTCTCACAGAATTGGACACGACTGAGTGACGTCACTTTCTGCCTCTACAGTGGGCTTTTGCAGTTCTGTGGAGTTTTCGTTGTTGTTGTTTTTTGTTTTTTTTTTTTTTTTTTTTTTTTTTTTCCCTCTCCTTTTAAATATCTTCTTCCATTTTTTTCTTTCTTCTTTTCTCTTTTTTATAATTTTAAATTTTAATTTTTTAAAACCTATTATATTTTTTTCTACATTTATTCCTTTGTTTGCCTTTTCTACTGTTCTTTCCTTCTTGCAGTTAATCTTTAATGTATATAAATCTTCTTCATTTACTTCTATTTAACTTTGCATATCTATTCTTTCTTTCCTTTTCTCTCAATATATTTGTCAGTTTTATTTTCATTGCTTTATTTCTCACTTGGCACCTTGCTTTAATTTTGTTTTGCAGTTTGTGGTTCAGTTTTGTTCTTAACTGGTAAATATAATTTTTTATTTTCTTTGTTCACTGGGTCAATCTACTGTATTTTTTTGTTGGATTGTTTTGACTGCTAGTAGGTGAATATGTGCATATTCCATTATTTTAATTACTATTTGCCTGATTTTCTAAGTGACATTTATCTGGGATTCATCTTCGGTTTTTCATTTTCAGATATTTGTTTTAATCTCACTTAGTGCCATAAAAAACCACTTATGGAATCTTCATTCCTGACAAGAGATCAAGCCCTGAGCCTTTGGAGTGGTAGCACTGACTCCAAGACCTAGACTACCAGAGAACTAACCTTAGGGAGTATCACACAATGAGAACTCACACAAAGGAAACCACTTGAATATAAGACCTAGCATTATCCAATTACCATTAGCCCCTGTGCAGGACACTTCATCTAAACAACAAACAAAACAAAAATACAAACCCAATCATCAGCAGACAAGATTACCACCTCACTCAGCCTTGCCCATCAGAGGAAAAATAAACAAGCAAGCAAACAAACAAAAACTCAGCACAAATCTCACCCTAGACAAAGCTTACACAAACCATTGGACCAACCTTAGGAGGGCAGAAACCAAAAGAAAGAAAGAATTCAACTTTCTTCAGGAAAAGAATTCAACTTTCTTTGAATCCTGTGAAAAGGAAACCTCAAACACAGTAAGTTAAAAAAAGATAATGAAAAAAGCAGAGAAATACTACATGGATGAAGGAACAAATTAGAAACACAGAAGTCCCAATAAACGAAGAGGAAATAGGCAAAATGCCTGAAAAAAAAAATTGAGAATAATGATAAGAAACATGATAAAAAACTTTGAAAACAAAATGGAGAAAATGCCAGAATCAATTAACAAATACCTAGAAGAATTAAAGAATAAAAAATTAAAGAATAACACAGAGAGATAAACAGAACAATTATTGAAATTAAAAACATTCTAGAGGGAATCAATAGCAAAATATCTGAAGCAGAAGAATGAATCAGTGAGGTGGAAGATAAAATGGTGGAAATAACTTCTGAAGAGCCAAATAAAGTAAAAACAATGAAAAGAACTGAGGATAGTCTCAGAGACCTCTGGAACAATATCAAATGCACCAACATTCAGATTATAGGGGTCCCAGGAGAAGAAGAGTAAAAGGAAAGGGTATGAGAAAATTTTTGAAGAGATTATAGTTGAAAATTTCCCCAACATGAAAAAGGAAATAGTCAATCAAGTCCAAGAGGCACAAAGAGTCCCATACAGGATAAACCCAAGGAGAAACACTCCAAGACACATACTAATCAAACTAACAATCTAAACACAAAGAAAGAATATTAAAAGCAGCAAGGGAGAAGCAACAAGCAACATACAAGGGAAACCCCATATGCTTAACAGCTGATCTTTTAGCAGAAACTCTGCAGACCAGAAGGGAAATGTATTCCATGCAAATGGGAAGCAAAAGAAACCTGGAATAGCAATCCTTATATCAGACAAAATAGATCTTAAAATAAAGAATACTACAAGAGATAAGGAAGGACACTGCATAATGATCAAGGGATCAATCCAAGAAGAAGAGATAACGCTTGTAAGTATTTATGCATCCAACATAGAAGCACCTCTATACATAAGACAAACAAAAACAGACATAAGAGGGAAAAAAATATAGTTACACAATAATAGTAGGAGACTTTAACATCCCACTCACACCAATGGACAGATCATCAAAACAGCCAGTTAATAAGGAATCACAAGTCTTAAATGATACATTAGATGAGATGTATCTCATTGATATCTTTAGGACATTCCATCCAAATGCAGAAGAATATACCTTCATCTCAAGTGAACTTGGAACATTCTCCAGGATAGATCACATCTTGGGTCACAAATCAAATCCCAATAAATTTAAGAAAATTGAAATTGCACCAAGCATCTTATTTGACCACAACACTATGAGACTAGATATCAATTACAAAAAAAAAAACAAAACCCACAAAACCTGTAAGAAACACAAATATATGGAGATTAAACAACATGTTTCTAAACAACCAACAAGTGACTGAAGAAATCAAAAGGGAAACCAAAAAATTTCTAGAAACAAATGAAAATGAAAACACAACAACTCAAAAACTATGGGATACAGCAAAAGCAGTTCTAAGAGGGAAGTTTGGTGCTGCTAAGTCACTTCAGTCGTGTCCGACTCTGTGTGACCCCATAGATGGCAGCCCACCAGGCTCCCCTGTCCCTGGGATTCTTCAGGCAAGAACACTGGAGTGGGCTGCTATGTCCTTTATAGCAATACAATCCTACCTCAAGAAACAAGAAAAAAATTAAGTAGACAACCTAATGTTACCCTAAAATAACTGGAAAAAGAATAAAAACAACAATAACAACAACAAAATTAGTAGAAGGAAATAAATCATAAAAATCCAAGCATAAATAAATGAAAAAGAAATGAAGGAAACAATAGTGAAGATTAATAAAACTCAAAGCTGGTTCTTTGAGAAGATAAACAAAATTGACAAGTCTTTATTCAGACTTATCAAGAAAAAAAGAGAGAAAAATAAAATCAACAAAATTAGAAATGAAAAAGGAAAGGTTACAACAGATGATGCAGAAATACAAAGGAATATAAGAGACTATTATGTACAACTATATGGCAATAAAATGGATAACCTGGAAGAAATGGACAGAGTCTCAGAAAAGTTCAATCTTCCAAGACTGAACCAAAAAGAAATAGAAATTATGAAAAACTCAATTACAAGCACTGAAATTGAAGCTGTGAAAAAAAATTTCCCACAAAACAAAAACTCCAGACCAGATGGCTTCACAGGAGAATTCTATCAAACATTTACTACTACTAAGTCGCTTCAGTCGTGTCCAACTCTGTGCGACCTCATAGACGGCAGCCCACTAGGCTCCCCCATCCCTGGGATTCTCCAGGCAAGAACACTGGAGTGGGTTGCCATTTCCTTCTCCTTCTCTCTTCTCAAACATTTAGAGAAGAGCTAATACCTATCTTTCTACAACTCTTTCAAAAAACTGCAGAGGAAGGAACACTTCCAAACTCATATGAGGCCATCATCACCCTGATACCAAACCAGACAAAGACAACACAAAAAAAGAAAACTACAGGCTATATCACTTATGAACATAGATGCAAAAATCCTCAACAAAATAATAAACAGAATTCAGCAAAACATCAAAAAGCTCGTACACCATGATCAAGTTGGGTTTATTCCAGGAATGCAAGAATTCTTCAAGATATGCAAATCAGTCAATGTGATACACCATATTAACAAACTGAAAGATTAAAAACCAAATGATCATCTCGATAGATGCAGAAAAAGACTTTGACAAAATTCAGCATCTATTTATGATTAATACTCCCCAAAAAATGGGCATAGAAGGAACCTACCTCAACATAGTAAAAGCCATATGTGATAAGGCAATAGCAAATATTATTCTTAATGGTGAAAAACTGAAAGCATTCTCCCTAAGATTAGGAACAAGACAAGGGTTTCCACTTTCAACACTATTATCCAACATAGTTCTGGAAGTCCTAGCTTTAGCAATCAGAGAAGAAAAAGAAATAAATGGAATAAATGGAATTCAGATCAGAAAAGAAGAAGTAAAGCTCTCACTGTCCATAGATGACATGATATTGTACCTAGAAAACCCTAAGGATAGTATCAGAAAATTGCTAGAGCTAATCAGTGAATTCAGCAAAGTTGCAGGAAACAAAAGCAATACACAGAAATCACTTGCATTTCTATATAAGAATGGAACTCAGAAAGAGAAATTAAGAAATCAATCCCATTCACCACTGCAACAGAAAGAATTAAATATCTAGGAATGAACTTCCCTAAGGAGACAAAAGAACTGTACAGAGAAAATTATAAGATGCTAATGAAAGAAATCAAAGACAACATAAACAGATGGAGAGATATTCCATGTTATTGGATGGGAAGAATCAATATTGTGAAAATGACTATACTACCAAATGCAATCTATAGATTCAATGTGATCCTTATCAAATTACCAATGGCATTTTTCACAGAACTAGGACAAAAAATTTTCACATTTCATATAGAAACACAAAAGACCTTGAAGAGCAAAAGCAGTCTTGAAAAAGAAGAATGGAGCTGGAGAAATCAACCTTCCTGATTTCAGATTAAACTACAAAGCTACCATCATCAAGACAGTATGGTACTGGCACAAAAACAGAAATATAGACCAATGGAACAAGATATAAAGCTTGTAAATAAACCCATGCACCTTTGGGTACCTTAATTTTGACAAAGGAGGCAGTAATATACAATGGGGCAAAGACAACCTCTTCAATAATTGATGCTGGGAAAACTGGACTGCTACATGTAAAAGAACAAAATTAGAATGCTTCCTAACACCATATACAAAGATAAACTCAAAATGGATTAAAGAACTGAATGTAAGACCAGAAACTATAAAACCCTTAGAGGAAAACATAGGCAGAACACTTGAAGACATAAATCAAAGCAAGATTCTCTATGATCTACCTCCTAGAGTAATGGAAATAAAAAACAAAAGTGAACAAGGGGGACCTGATTAAACTTTAAAGCTTTTGCACAGCAAAGGTAACTATAAGCAAGGTGAAAAGACAACCCTCAGAATGAAAGAAAATAATAGCAGATGAAACAGACAAAGGATTTATTTATAAATGATAAAAACAGCTCATATATCTCAGTGCCAGAAAAACAAACAACTCAGTTAAAAAGTTGAGAAAAAGACATAAGCAGACATTTCTCCAAAGGAGATAAACAGATGGCTAACAAACACATGAAAAGATGCTCAACATCACTCATTATTAGAGAAACACAAATCAAAATTCCAATGAGATATCACCTCTCACAGGTCAGAATTGCCATCATCAAAAAGTCTACAAACAATAAATGCTATGTAGGATGTGGAGAAAAGGGAATGCTCTTGCACTGTTGGTGGGGATGTAAATTGATATAGCCACTATGGAAGATGGTATGGAGATTCTTTAAAAAACTAGGAATAAAACCACCATCAGTTCAGTTCAGTTCAGTTGCTCAGTCGTGTCTGACTCTTCATGACCCCATGAACTGCAGCACGCCAGGCCTCCCTGTCCATCACCATCTCCCGGAGTTCACTCAGACTCACGTTCAGCGAGTCAGTGATACCATCCAGCCATCTCATCCTCTGTCGTCCCCTTCTCCTCCTGCCCCCAATCCTTCCCAGGATCAGAATCTTTTCCAATGAGTCAGCTCTTTGCATGAGGTGGCCAAATATGAGACAGCAATCCCACTCCCAGAAGTATACCCCGAGTAAACCAAAATTTAAAAAGACATATGTATTCCATTGTTCACTCAAGCACTATTTACAGTAGCTCAAACACAGAAGTTACCTAGATGTCCATCGACAGATGAATGGATAAAGAAGTAGTGGTACATATACGAAATGAAGTATTAGCCATAAAAAGGAACACATTTGAGTCAGTTCTGATGAGGTGGATGAACCTAGAACCTATTATACTGAGTGAAGTGAGTCAGAAAAAGAAAAATAATGTATTCTAACACACATATATAGAATCTAGAAGAATGGTACTGAAGAACCAGCAGCAATGGAGAAATAGACAGAGAGAACAGACTTATGGACATGGGGAGAGGGAAGGAGAGCGTGAGATTTATAGAAAGAGTACCATGGAAAGTTACATTACCATACGTAGAATAGATAGCCAACGGGAATTTGTTGTATGCCTCAGGAAATTCAAACAGGGGCTCTGTATCAACCTAGAGGGGTGGGATGGGAGGCAGGTTCAAAAGAGAGTGGATATATGTATACCTCTGTCTGATTCATGTTGAAGCTTGACAGAAAACCACAAAATTCTGTAAAGCAACTATTCTTCAGCAACAACAACAACAAAACTATCACATATCCCAGATTATTTTCATGGAAAAAAAAGGTAGAGACTTTAGAAGAGAAAAATTTCTGAGTTCCTAGAAATCCAAAGAGCAAAATATCTATTAGAGACATAAACTTTACTCAGATAAACCTACACAGCTGCCTCACATGGGATAAATTATCACTCATTCATAGGCACAGTAAAGGAAAAACACCAAATATTAATTATTCTTATTAATAAGAAATATTAAAATGATAATCAGCATTTCCAAATTCCTGATATTGCAAACATGATAAAATTTCACATAAAAATTATCTCATTATATTTAGAAATCAAATATATTAGGCAAAAGAAATGAAAGCAAGATACTAAATTTAAAAAATGAGTCTAAGCACAAGAGATTATCTTATCTCTTAACTAATATTTATCTAATACTAGAAGTATCTTCACCCTTCACAGGGCATCTTTGCTTTTACTTAGAATTCTTACCTTGCCTAAGCCTTCATCAGTTGAGGATATGAGCCTATCAACTGTTCTTAACAGCCTTGTCTAACTCAGAGAAACTCTGAGCCATGCCATGTAGGGCCACCCAAGATGGACGGGTCATGATGGAGAGTTCTGACAAAATGTGGTCCACTGGAGGAGGGAATGGCAAACCACTTCAGTATTCTTGCCTTGAGAACCCCATGAACAGAATGAAAAGGC
>SJYC01039468.1:0-28144 GCA_006408675.1 Madoqua kirkii | reverse complement strand
GGGATGGGAGGCAGGTTCAAAAGAGAGTGGATATATGTATACCTCTGTCTGATTCATGTTGAAGCTTGACAGAAAACCACAAAATTCTGTAAAGCAACTATTCTTCAGCAACAACAACAACAAAACTATCACATATCCCAGATTATTTTCATGGAAAAAAAAGGTAGAGACTTTAGAAGAGAAAAATTTCTGAGTTCCTAGAAATCCAAAGAGCAAAATATCTATTAGAGACATAAACTTTACTCAGATAAACCTACACAGCTGCCTCACATGGGATAAATTATCACTCATTCATAGGCACAGTAAAGGAAAAACACCAAATATTAATTATTCTTATTAATAAGAAATATTAAAATGATAATCAGCATTTCCAAATTCCTGATATTGCAAACATGATAAAATTTCACATAAAAATTATCTCATTATATTTAGAAATCAAATATATTAGGCAAAAGAAATGAAAGCAAGATACTAAATTTAAAAAATGAGTCTAAGCACAAGAGATTATCTTATCTCTTAACTAATATTTATCTAATACTAGAAGTATCTTCACCCTTCACAGGGCATCTTTGCTTTTACTTAGAATTCTTACCTTGCCTAAGCCTTCATCAGTTGAGGATATGAGCCTATCAACTGTTCTTAACAGCCTTGTCTAACTCAGAGAAACTCTGAGCCATGCCATGTAGGGCCACCCAAGATGGACGGGTCATGATGGAGAGTTCTGACAAAATGTGGTCCACTGGAGGAGGGAATGGCAAACCACTTCAGTATTCTTGCCTTGAGAACCCCATGAACAGAATGAAAAGGCAAAAAGATAGGACATTGGAAGATGAACTCCCCAGGTCGTTAGATGCCCAATATGCTACTGGAGATCAGTGGAGAAATAACTCCAGAAAAAATGAAGAGACAGAGCCAAAGCAACAGCAATACCCAGTTGTAGAAGTGACTCATGATGGAAGTAAAGTCTGATGCTGTAAAGAGCAATATTGCATAGGAACGTGGAATGTTAGGTCCATGAATCAGGGTAAATTGGAAGTGGTCAAATGGGAGATGGCAAGAGTGAACATAGATATTTTAGGAATCAGTGAACTAAAATGGACTGGAATGGGTAAATTTAACTCAGATGACCATTATATCTACTATTGTGGGCAAGAATCCCTTAGAAGAAATGTAGTGGCCATAATGGTCAACAAACTGTCAAAAATGCAGTACTTGGGTATAGTCTCAAAAATGACAGTATGATCTCTGTTCATTTCCAAGGCAAAACATTAAATATCCTGGTAATCCAAGTCTATGCCCCTACCAGTAATGCTAGAGAAGCTAAAGCTGAATGGTTCTGTGAAGACCTACAAGACCTTCTAGAACTAACACCCTAAAAAGATGTCCTTTTCATTATAGGGGACTGGAATGCAAAAGTAGGAAGTCAGAAATACCTGGAGTAACAGGCAAATTGGGCTTAGGAATACAGAATGAAGCAGGGCAGAGGCTAACAATAGCGTTTTGCCAAGAGAATGCGCTGGTCATAGTAAACACCCTCTTCCACTCTTCCAACAACACAAGAGAAGACTACACATGGACATAACCAGATGGTCAACACCAAAATCAGACTGATTATATTCTTTGCAGCCAAAGATGGATAAGTTCTATCAGAAGATTGATGGTCAGCAAAAATAAGACCAGGAGCTGACTGTCACTCAAATCATGAACTTCTTATTGCCAAATTCAGACATAAATTGAAGAACGTAGGGAAAATCACTAGACCATTCAGGTATGACCTAAATCAAATCCCTTATGACTATACAGTGGAAGTGAGAAATAGATTCAAGGGGTTAGATCTGGGAGACAGTGTGCCTGAAGAACTACGGATGGAGGTTCATGACATTGTACAGGAGACAAGGATCAAGATCATTGCCAAGAAAAAGAAATGCAAAAAGGCGAAATGGTTGTCTGAGAAACCCTTAAAAATAGCTGTGAAAAGAGAATCAAAGGCAAATGAGAAAAGGAAAGATATACACATTTGAATGCACAGTTCCAAAGAACAGCAAGGAGAGATAAGAAAGTTTTCTTAGTTAGATCTGGGAGACAGTGTGCCTGAAGAACTACGGATGGAGGTTCATGACATTGTACAGGAGACAAGGATCAAGATCATTGCCAAGAAAAAGAAATGCAAAAAGGCGAAATGGTTGTCTGAGAAACCCTTAAAAATAGCTGTGAAAAGAGAATCAAAGGCAAATGAGAAAAGGAAAGATATACACATTTGAATGCACAGTTCCAAAGAACAGCAAGGAGAGATAAGAAAGTTTTCTTCAGTGATCAATGCAAAAAAAAAAAAAAAAAAAGAGGAAAACAATAGAATGGGAAAGACTAGAGATCTCTTCAAGAAGATTAGAGATACCAAGGGAACACTTCATTCAATGATGGGCACAATAGAGGACAGAAATGTTATGGACCTAACAGAAGCAGAAGATATTAAGAAGACGTGGCAGGAATATATAGTAGAACTAGAAAAAAAGGTCTTGATGATGCAGATAATCACGATGGTATGATCACTCATCTAGAGCCAGACATCTGGGAATGTGAAGTCAAGTGGGCCTTAGGAAGCATCACTATGAGAAAGCTAGTGGAGGTGATGGAATTCCAGTTGAGCTATTTCTAACCCTAAAAGATGATGCTGTTAAAGTGCTTCACTCAATGTGCCAGCAAATTTGGAAAACTCAGCAGTGGCTACAGCACTAGAAAAGGTCAGTTTTCATTCCAATCCCAAAGAAAGACAATGTCAAAGAATGCTGAAACTATGGCACAGCTGCCCTCATCTCACATGTTAGCAAAGTAATGCTCAAAATTCTCCAAGTCAGGCTTCAACAATATGTGAACCGTGAACTTCCAGATGTTTAAGTTGCATTTAGAAAAGGCAGAGGAACCAGAGATCAGTTTGTCAACTTCCATTAGCTCATCGAACTGTGGAAAATTCTGAAGGAGATGGGAATACCAGATGACCTGACTTGCCTCCTGAGAAATCTGTATGCAGGTAAGGAAGCAATAGTTATAACTAGACATGGAACAGCAGACTGGTTCCAAATCGGGAAAGGAGTGCGTCAAGGCTGTATATTGTAACCCTGCTTATTTAATTTTCATGCAGAGTACATAATGAGAAATGCTAGATGAAGCTAGATGAAGCACAAGCTGGAATCCAGGTTGCTAGGAGAAATACAGATAACCTTAGATATGCAGATGACACCACTCTTTTGGCAGCAAGCAAGGAAGAACTAAAGAGCCTCTTGATGAATGTGAAAGAGGAGAGTGAAAAAGTTGGCTTAAAACTCAACATTCAGAAAACTAAGATCACAATGGGATCATCTGGTCCCATCACTTCATGGGAAATAGATGGGGAAGCAATGGAAACAGTGACAGACTTTATTTTTTTGGACTCCAAAATCACAGCAGATGGTGACTGCAGCCGTGAAATTAAAAGATGATTGCTCCTTGGAAGAAAACCTATGACCAACCTAAACAGCATATTAAAAAGCAGAGACATTACTTTGACAACAAAATTCCATCTAGTCAAAGGTATGATTTTTCCAGTAGTCATGTATGGATGTGAGAGTTGGACTATAAAGAAAGCTGGGCTCCAAAGAATTGATGCTTTTGAACTATGGTGTTATAGAAGAGTCTTGAGAGGCCCCTGGAGTGCAAGATCAAACCAGTCCATCCTAAAGGAAATCAGTCCTGAATATTCATTGGAAGAACTGATGCTGAAGCTAAAACACCAATACTTTGGCCACCTGATGTGAAGAAACTCTTCATTTGTAAAGACTTCTGATATTGGAAAAGATTGAAGCCTGGAGGAGAAGGGGATGACTGAGGATCAGATGGTTGGATGGCATCACTGACTCAATGGACATGAGTTTGAGTAAACTCTGGGAGTTGGTGATGGGCAGGGAGGCCTGGTGTGCTGCAGTCCATGGCATCACAGAGCTTGACATGACTGAGTTACTGAACCGAACTGTCCTTAAACTGGACCCTTTGAGCCTATCCAATAGAACTTCATCAGAACCTCAACAAGAAACTCCAGAGTATGGCTCTGTTACAGGAAAAACAAAACAACTAATTGAAATGAGCAAATGAAAATAGCTAGGGATACAGTGAACTTTGACCAGTACAATGTGTCTCTCATTCATGCTCTTGATTCCCCCCCTAGTATTGTAAGAGTCCTTGATTTGGAATTCCTGAGCTGATTCTGATTCCCAATGACTTTCTCCTTACATAGCCATTCTTGAGGAGGCTTGACATGAATATTCTAAAGTGTCTTTTACATCATCTTATTTCTCTGATTAGTGGTCTCATGTTTCCTCATTTTATGAATGACTCTTTTTTCAAGCTATTGATAGTCAAATATCCCTAGACGACTGACTTCTCCACAGCTCCCTAAAATTGATCTACTCTTGCTCCATTCAGAACACTCACCCTATGAAATCTTGGCGTGTCTCTGATATTGAAAAAAAATTTTTTTTTTCACTTAAAATCTCTCCCTTTTTTGGGGGGAGGGGCATTCTTTGGAGTTCTTATTCATTCTTCGGAAATTATACTCATGCAATTTTCTTCCTCTTTCAGAGCCTTCACAGAAACTACAATCAGCCTTTAATTCTATATGGTTTTGAATTTTATATTGTTTCATACTTTGGGGTATGTTTCCTTAACTGCATTATAAGCTAAATAAAGCAGTTTAAAAACCTTCCACTAATTATGTTTCTCTCTCGTAACTCCAAAAAAACATACCAAGCACAAGGTAAGCATGTTCACATAATAATTTAATTTAATTTAATCTTAAGTGCTCAATAAATATCCACTTGATTTTATTAAAAACAGAAATTAAGATGTGGTTCTGAATGTTAATACTGAATACTTAAGCTTTGGGATCCTGCTGCTAGAGGATGTAAAAAGAGAAACAAAAGTAAACCTGAATAGATAATATATATTGTAAAGTTTTAGAGTTCTGCTTATTTTAATTTAACAAACATGCTTTTAAATAATATTTATAGACATTATGCTATAGATAAGTATACAGAGGTGACTGAGATGAATATGTTTTTAGAATAATATTGCTTTTATAGTAGAAATACAATTGGAGGAACATAAAAGAAAGAAGAAATTAATTCAAGATGTGAAGATGAATGATTTCATAAAAATGCTAGACAGGCTGGGCTTTAAAGTGTGGACAAAATATTGACTATATGGAAAGAGAAAGCATTTCAAAGTGGTGATGATAACTTGAGGTTCCTTGGGATTACACTTGCGTGTGTGCTAAGTTGCTTCAGTCGTGTATGACTTTTTTTGACCCTTTGGACAGTAGCCAGCCAGGCTACTCTGTCCATGAGATTCTCTAGGCAAGAACACTGGAGTGGGTTACCATGCCTTCCTCCAGGTTATCTTCCCAATCTAGGGATTGAACCCATGTCCCTCACATCTCCTGTATTGGAAGGCAGGTTCTTTACCACTAGTACCACCAGGGAAACCCTAAGCTAATAACCAATTAAATAATTTTCTTGTTTTGCTTCCATGTCTTTCCTATAAATGTCTTACCTTTTAATCACTTTCAGTTTGATGCTTTCTGATTTTAATTTTTTGCTCAAATAAAGTCAAAAAAATTTAATGCACTTCAGTTTATCTTTTAAAAGAGGGGGAAAAGTCTTTTAGTTGAGAATGAACAAAAATTAAGAAATGGGAAAATGGTTTGAGAGTAGTGAGTTTGGGAAAATGATTAAAGAGTGACAATCATGGCTGAGGAGCCAGAAGGTAAGAATGGGAGGGTAATCTGGTGATTTCTAGTTGTAATGTGATTAATGATAAGAAATATGTGTTTGGCACAGAAACCCTAAAACTTTTGGAATTTCCTAGGTGGTAAGAGTGACAAAGAGGTCATGATATTCATAATAAGTTCCTTTCAATCACATTTGACTTTATGTTAATAAGATGAATTTTGGAAAGTACCTAAGTGTTTGTTTGCTAGGAGAACCAAACCTGTGATTAGAGGGTTGGAGCTTTTAGTCCCACCTCCTGAACTCTAGGGAGGGGAAAGGGGCTGGAGGTTAAATCAGTTGTCAGTGACCAATGAATTATGCCTCTATAATGAAGCCTTCATACAAACCCCAAAGTACTAGGTTTGGAGAGTTTCCACAATGTTGGATATCTAGAGGTCTTGGGATTGTGGAATGATCTGAGAGCAAGGAAGCTCTGCATGCCTTTCTTCATAATTTGTCCTATGCTTCTCTTCCTTGTAGCTGTTCCTGTTTTTTATCTTTTTATAATAAATGAATAATCTAGTAAGTAAACTTTCTTCCTGAGCTTTTATGAAATATTCTCACCAATGAATCAAATCCAAGGGGTCACAGTAACTTCCAATTTGTAGCCAGTCAAAAGTGGAGGTGACAACCTAGACTTGATGATTGGCATCTAGTCGAGAGGCAGTCATGTGGGATTGAACTCTTAACCTCATGTAGATCATACCAGAAATTAAGTTACTTGTTTTGAGGTGTAGAAGAAAAATTGCTCATTGGACTAGTTACTAAACTTATTGGAAAATTGAGCACGTCTTACCTTTACTCTCTCAAAGCCCACTAAATTGAAATTAGATGAATTAACAAATATATATACTTATATGAATAAAGAGAATGGGAGAAAACAGAGAATTTTGGAAGATAGCTAAATAAAATCTGAATTGACAGAGTGGATAAATTTAAAATCTGAACACTTAACCTAGGGGAAAAATAAGGAAACAAGCCAACACACGTTATACAGAATGTTGGAGGTACAAGTTATCTGAGGGAAGGAATTTAAAATTGGAGTATTAGATTCAATTCTATATAAAGAACAGTAAGGTACCCCTGTTCAGTTCAGTTCAGTCACTCAGTCGTGTGACCCCACGGACTGCAGCACGCCAGGCTTCCCTGTCCATCACCAACTTCTGGAGCTTGCTCAAACTTATGTCCATTGAGCTGGTGATACCCTCCAACAGTCTCATCTTCTGTCATACCAAATATCCTCCCAAAGCCTATGTCACCAGGCTACTGTTCACTTCTCAATCTCCATTCTGGATGAAGGGGAGCCTGGAGGTTTACTCATAAGAAAAACTGAACTGGAGATACTTATGCTCATGAATATCAGAGAGCTGAAGATGATGGGAATAATCACTTAAAAGCCAAATTGAACTGAAACCTCTGTCTCCTCCATTTTAGTCCCCAAATTACTGGTATCCTCCCCCTCAGCACCTGGAGGAGAAAGATATCTCTTTAAATTAATTTACTATCCCCCCAAATAAGTACAAAGTCATTTAACAGTACAAATAAATAGCACATTACTCACTCAGTGATATCTTTTAGTTGAGAATGAACAAAAATTAAGAAATGGGAAAATGGTTTGAGAGTAGTGAGTTTGGGAAAATGATTAAAGAGTGACAATCATGGCTGAGGAGCCAGAAGGTAAGAATGGGAGGGTAATCTGGTGATTTCTAGTTGTAATGTGATTAATGATAAGAAATATGTGTTTGGCACAGAAACCCTAAAACTTTTGGAATTTCCTAGGTGGTAAGAGTGACAAAGAGGTCATGATATTCATAATAAGTTCCTTTCAATCACATTGACTTTATGTTAATAAGATGAATTTTGGAAAGTACCTAAGTGTTTGTTTGCTAGGAGAACCAAACCTGTGATTAGAGGGTTGGAGCTTTTAGTCCCACCTCCTGAACTCTAGGGAGGGGAAAGGGGCTGGAGGTTAAATCAGTTGTCAGTGACCAATGAATTATGCCTCTATAATGAAGCCTTCATACAAACCCCAAAGTACTAGGTTTGGAGAGTTTCCACAATGTTGGATATCTAGAGGTCTTGGGATTGTGGAATGATCTGAGAGCAAGGAAGCTCTGCATGCCTTTCTTCATAATTTGTCCTATGCTTCTCTTCCTTGTAGCTGTTCCTGTTTTTTATCTTTTTATAATAAATGAATAATCTAGTAAGTAAACTTTCTTCCTGAGCTTTTATGAAATATTCTCACCAATGAATCAAATCCAAGGGGTCACAGTAACTTCCAATTTGTAGCCAGTCAAAAGTGGAGGTGACAACCTAGACTTGATGATTGGCATCTAGTCGAGAGGCAGTCATGTGGGATTGAACTCTTAACCTCATGTAGATCATACCAGAAATTAAGTTACTTGTTTTGAGGTGTAGAAGAAAAATTGCTCATTGGACTAGTTACTAAACTTATTGGAAAATTGAGCACGTCTTACCTTTACTCTCTCAAAGCCCACTAAATTGAAATTAGATGAATTAACAAATATATATACTTATATGAATAAAGAGAATGGGAGAAAACAGAGAATTTTGGAAGATAGCTAAATAAAATCTGAATTGACAGAGTGGATAAATTTAAAATCTGAACACTTAACCTAGGGGAAAAATAAGGAAACAAGCCAACACACGTTATACAGAATGTTGGAGGTACAAGTTATCTGAGGGAAGGAATTTAAAATTGGAGTATTAGATTCAATTCTATATAAAGAACAGTAAGGTACCCCTGTTCAGTTCAGTTCAGTCACTCAGTCGTGTGACCCCACGGACTGCAGCACGCCAGGCTTCCCTGTCCATCACCAACTTCTGGAGCTTGCTCAAACTTATGTCCATTGAGCTGGTGATACCATCCAACAGTCTCATCTTCTGTCATACCAAATATCCTCCCAAAGCCTATGTCACCAGGCTACTGTTCACTTCTCAATCTCCATTCTGGATGAAGGGGAGCCTGGAGGTTTACTCATAAGAAAAACTGAACTGGAGATACTTATGCTCATGAATATCAGAGAGCTGAAGATGATGGGAATAATCACTTAAAAGCCAAATTGAACTGAAACCTCTGTCTCCTCCATTTTAGTCCCCAAATTACTGGTATCCTCCCCCTCAGCACCTGGAGGAGAAAGATATCTCTTTAAATTAATTTACTATCCCCCCAAATAAGTACAAAGTCATTTAACAGTACAAATAAATAGCACATTACTCACTCAGTGATCCTCAGTGAAGGCCTCCAGATAAAAAAGTTTCCAACAATTTAATTTGTTAAAAATGAATCGAAAGCCAAGGAGAACCTGAAATGTTAAGGAAACCTTCCATGATAAAAGGCAGACACCAATGAATAAGTTGGAAACAAAACAAAAACAAAAGTAGCAGCAGAAACAATGTAGAAAAAATAAAATAAAACATCTAAATAAAATTATAATTCATGAACTCATTTGTACAGGGAATATTATAATGAAAAGTTAAGAAATAGAGTAATCCATTGGTCTCCTGTAACCATAATAGTCTCAACTGCTATGGAAGCAATATTCAAATATCTTATTTTGTTTACTTATCAAATAAAATGAGAGGTAAATTACTTCTCTTTTATTTCTATTAAATTAAGTTTGTTATGTACTTCCTTGTATATCTAGACATCAAATAATTATTAAGGGCCTTCTACTATAATTATTAAGCTCTTCTACTAAGAGCTTCCTCATAAAACTCCAATATTTTTCTAAACAATGCTCTGAGCCCTGTGAAGCAGTTCTTCTGCTTTCTTATTCTTGTTAAACCACACTTACTTCCTAGATGTCCTCTCTGTTTTCCACAGGTGGCCATTATCACCTCAGACCCCTCTAACTTCACTTCCTCAATCTTTGTTCAATAATTACTTGAAACCTAATTTTTGATAGAATATTTTAGAACAAATATTAAACACTGTTACATTATATATTTCTTCACAATGACCCCCAGCTGTCTCATAGTAACTTTATAGATGACATACATCATAAAGAACATATTCTCTGGTTCTTCCTTAGGTTTTTGGATAATTTAGAAAGCAGCCTAAATTAACTAGCTGAAATGATTTTTCTGATTATAATTATTTAAGCCTTACATAAAATTTTACCATTGTCAGCTCATTGTCAGTGAATTCATTTTTATAGACACTCAGTTGGGTTATCTCTAATTAAACCACATTACATTTTGTGATTTGGGTTCATCAAAGAATAAATGAACATTTAAATTCATGTCAAGATTTCTTCCATGAAAATGATTATGCTGTTAAGTCAGTGAGCAACTTCCATCACTTCTAGGTTTTCATAGAAACATATATTTACTGAAGAGTTTGTTTCTGGTAACAGTTATATAGCTCTTAAATACCCTTTTAATAAATGGGTATTACTAAATACCCATTTATTTATTTATTTGTTTATTTTCAGATTTTATTTTCTTGGCCTCCAAAATCACTGTGGACGGTGACTGCAGCCACAAAATTAAAAGACATTTGCTTCGTGGAAGAAAAGCTATGAAAAACCTAAAGAACATTAAAGAGCAGAGACATTACTTTGCCAACAAAAGTCCATATAGTCAAAGTTATAGTTTTTCCAGTAGTCATGTATGGATGTGAAAGTTGGACTGTAAAGAAAGCTGACTGCTGAAGAACTGATGCTTCCAACTTTGGTGTTAGAGAAGACTCTTGAGAGTCCCTTGGACAGCAAGGAGCTCAAACCAGTCAATCTTAGATGAAATTTAAGCTTAAATATTCATTGAAAGAACTGGTACTGAAGCTGAAGCTACCAATACTTTGGCCACCTGCTGCAGAGTTGAGTCATTGGGAAAGACCTTGATGCTGATAAAGAGATGGTTGAATGCCATCACTGACTCAATGGACATGAGTTTGAGCAAACTGCATGAGATAGTGAAGGACAGGGAAGCCTGGCATGCTGCAGTTCATGGGGTCACAAAGAGTGGGATACAACTTAGCAACTGAAGAACAACAATGTTGTCTTTATTTATATATAAATAGGATTGTAGGGAGCATATGGTTCAATTTTTTAAAATCCCAGATAGTAAGACCATTTACATTTAATATAACTGTTGATGTGTTTGAGTTATCTTGCTGCTTTTCCTATTTGCTTCAACTCAATTTTTTCACCCCTTTTGTTTTTTCTTTGTTTTACTTTTTTGGCCTTCTTTTGGATTGAGTTCTTTTTTGTTATTCCCTGTTATCTCCTTTTTTGATTTGTTAGCTATAATTTTTGTTCACTGATAGTAGTAACTCACTGGGGTTTTATAGTACGCATAGTATACACCTTTAGTTCATTGTAGTTCTCTTTCAAGTTATAGCATACAACAGTGTACTTGCATTTTCCCCCTTTGGGCCTTGTGCTGTTTGCCATAGAGTTTTGGTGGTGTTTACTTGCTAAGTCAATTCAATTCTTCTGCAACCCTACTGAGGCCCTCCAGGATTCTCTATCCAGGAAATTTCCCAGACAATTTCCCAGACAAGAATACTGGAGTTGGTTGCCATTTCCTTCTTCAGGGATCTTTCCAATGCAGGGATTGAATCTGTGTCTCCTGCATTAGCAGGCTAAATACCCATTTAGTAATCAGACTTTGGTGCTTATAGTCAAAACTTGAGCAGCTAGCTTATCAGAAAAAAAGGAAAATTCTTTACCTCAAATTTAACATAAGATAAGTAATTGCAAAAAAAAAAAAATCCTTTAAAATGGAGGTAAGGAAAAGTATCTTTTTGGCCTTTTATAGAGTTCATGAGGTTCTCACGGCGAGTATACTTGGGTGGTTTGCCATTCCCTCCTCTGGTGGATCAGAACTCTGCTATGACCCATCCTTCTTAGGTGGCCTGCATGGAATGACTCAAAGCTTCACTAAGTTGTGAAAGCCACGACAAGGCAGTGATCCTTGAAGAAGAGGGTGTCAGAGGATGAGATAATTGGTTCATCACTGATTCAATGAACATGAACTTGGGCAAATTCCAAGAATGGTGAGGGACAGAGAGGCCTGGTGTGCTACAGTCTATGGGGTCACAAAGAGTCAGACACAGCCAGGCAACTGAACAACAACAAGGAAAAATATATTATTCTTATTATATTTGATGTCTGAAGTTATTATCTGATTTTCATAAGGAGATGTTTCCCTGGTGGCTTATTGGTAAAGAATCTGCCTGTCATTGCAGGAGAAGTAGGAGATGCAGGTTCAGTCCCTGGGTTGGGAAGATCCCCTGGAGGAGGAAATGGCAAATCACTTGAGTATATTTGCCTAGGAAATCTCATGGACAGAGGAGCCTGGCAGTTCATGGAGTCACAAAGAATTGAACATGCCCACAGCAACTCATAAGCAGATCAGCTTTTACACTTTTTTTTTTTTTACTGAAGTTTTTGAGTTTAAACTCAATTTTAATTAACAATTAAAATTGTGTGCCCAAAACATCCAAAACATAAGGTGCTCTGAGATAACTTTTGTTGTGTCTAGTTTCTATTTTGGTTCCTTGCATTTCTCCTGACATGTTGTGAGTTTTGTATTATTTTAACTGTATGTTTTTCCAGGAAGCGACACTTAAAAAAAAAAAAAAGCACTGCTGATATCAAAATCCCAACTGAGCTTTATTCATTTTGATTTATCCCATAACTAGACCCAATGTCTACAAGCGATGTAAACTGGAGAGTTGAACAATTAGCTACTGAACACTGTCCCTGAAGCTACTTTTCTCCCAGTTGTTTCTTGGTGTCATGATTATCAGAATAATTACTTCCTCTTTTATAGTGTAATTGTGGCCATATCTCAGTGCCCGTGGCACAAATATTCAATAAAATGATCTTGGGGTTCTTACAATTTGATTGCTGGGAAAACACAGCATCTGATCAAGCTTCTAAAATGAAAGCATTAATTTTATGTATATAATATCTTGCCTGAAAGTTACAACAGAGAGAGCTTACAATTTCTGACAGAATTTTTCAAGTTGTATCTCTGAATACATTTTCAATGAAGGGATAAAAATGTTTAAATTTATGTTTTAGTCACTGTGTAAAAAGGGGATAGAATCCTATCATACAAATTTAGGTTCAGATGTCAATGCTGATGATGCCCACATACAAGAATGTATGACAAGGTTTAATACTCATTGAATAAGCTTTCTGGGCAGAATAGAGTGGCAATTGAGCAGATCCAAAATGGCTTGAAAGAGCAAAGGAAAGAGACTGGCTTGGGCTTTTCATGGTGGTTAAGGATGGTGGTTTGGGGTGAGGGGTTGGGACATGGGGCTAGTATGGCTTAAACTTCTTGCCAGAGGGAGCACTAAGCTTTCTTATCCTCTTGCCCAGATGAAGGGCAGAAGGTGAAGAGAGAGGAGCATAGCTTAAAGTCTTCAAGCAAACATCAAAAATGGAATCAGACTGTTGAAATTTGCATATAACATTCTATTCCTAATGAATATTTTAGGTTAACTTACTGATCATAATTTGCAAGGTTCCTAGTGTTAACTGAAACTGATAATTTTTAAAAGATGAGATGTTCATTAATATGGCTTATCAAATGGAAATAAATGATATGCAAGTTGCTATATATAATGATGATTTGCCTATTGTTTATATTTTTTGAGTGTTTGGTTATGACCTCTGCCATACAGAGCAGAGATTTTGACACTGTAACCTGGCTAAAAATCACCTGAAAATCTTGTTAAAACATTGCTGGGTCTCATCTCCAGAGTTTCTGATTTAGTAGGTCTGAGGTGGGGCCCAATGATGCCAATGCTCCTGGTCCAGGGACCAAACTTTGAGAATGACCAATCTCGAGTTCTTGAATTTTAATAATTTATTTCCCAGTATCTTGTTCTTTTGAGAATTTTTAGCTTTTTGAATATGATTAGATGATAAGTTTAGGGTGTTCATACAGATGGCCAACAGATACATGAAAAGATACCATCACTAATTGTTAGATACATGCAAATCAAAACTACAATGAGATATCACCTCACACAAGTCAGAATGGCCATCATCAAAAAATCTACAAACAATAAATGGTAGAGAGGATGTGGAGAAAAGGGAACTCTCATATACTGCTGATGGGAGTGTAAACTGATACAGTCACTATGGAAAACAGTATGGAACAGTCACTATGGAAAACAGGTTTTAACAGTTCCTTAAAAAACTAAAAATAGAACTAGCATATGAGCAGCAATCCTACTCCAGGGCACATACCCATGGAAAACCATCATTCAAGAAAGATACGTGCACCCTAATGTTCATAACAGCACTATTTATAACAGCCAGGATACAGAAACAACCTAAATGACCATCAGTAGAAGAAAGAATAAAGAAGACAAGGAACACATATGGGCTTCCCAGGTGCTGTTAGTGGTAAAGAACGCACCTGTCAATGCAGGAGATGTGAAAGATGTAAGTTCAATCCCTGGGTCACGAAGATGCCCTGGAGGAGGACATGGCAACCCACTCCAATATTCTTCCCTGGAGAATCCCATGGACAGAGGAGCCTGGTGGGCCACAGTTCATAGTGTTGCAGAGTCGAATATGACTGAAACAGCTTAGCATGCACACATGCCCACATGTACAATGGAGCCATAAAAAGGAACTAAATTGGGTCATTTGTAGAAATGTAGATAAACCTAGAGAGTGTCATACAAAGTAAAGTAAGAAAAAGAAAAACAAATACCATATATTAACATATATATGTGGAATCTAGAAAAATTATATAGATAACCTTATTTGCATAGCAGAAATAAAGGCACAGACAAAAGGAAAAAATGTGTGAATACAAAGGCAAAAAGGAGGAGTGCATGGAATTGGGGTATTGGGATTAACATATATATACACTATTGATACTATGTATAAAGTAAACAACTAATGAGAACATACTGTATAGCACAGGGAACTCTGGTTAATGCACTGTGGTGACCTAATGGAAAAGAAGTCCTAAAGGGAGTGCATATATATGTGTGTGTAAATATATATATATGGCTCTCTTATTTTGCTATACAGGAGAAACTAACACAATTTTAATTCTACATAATTATAACTGTACATAATTGTACACAATTGTAATTTTACATAATAATAGTTGTAAAGCAATTATATACCAATAAAAATTAAATTTTTTAAAAGGCAAAAATCTTTCAATGTTAAGTATTATCTGGTTACTTTGTAATGTAGGAAACTGATTTAAACATATTGTGACTTGATAAGCCTTGCTCATTGCTTACTGATTCTCTTCTCACCCAACAGAGAGAAGCACTTACATATCAGACACATTCTTTTCATGAATTACATCATCCAACTGGAAGGAAAGTTTTAATTATTGTTACCAACAGACATTTTGATACATGTTTCAACTCCATCTAGACCTATGGACAGTAGTAAAATATAAAAGAGTTAATTAATAGAAATTGCTATAAGCAGATAGAATATATCAGAACATATTTATCATTTACTGATTATTAGCAGCAATTCACAATTTTTATTATCATAACAAAAAGTTACATGACAATTGGTTCATAGAAATTAGGTCTATGTTTGTAGTATCAGATCCATTTTAAAAATACGTTTACTATGATTAAACAGCAACTGTAGACTCTGAGAAAGAAATATACAATTGGCATTTGAGCAAGGAGCACAAACAACAGAATCGGAATCTATGCTTTGGACATAGTGTGTATGTTTTAGGTCACTACACTCAACATTCAGATGTGAAGATTAGTTAAGAGGGGGCATATCATGTTGTTTTACTTAGATATGGATTCATAAAAAGCCCTGGAACCAGAACTTAGAACGAAAGAACTGGAATAACTTCTCAGGTGAATCGTTGTTGGGGAGTGGAGAATGAAATGAGGAACAGGGTTATAAACGTTGGGTTTCCTACAGGAGCTGCCTTCTGTCTAACTACTCTGGTTTCAAGCATCATTCTTCAAATGGCACTTAAGGGTTAATATATGCTGAATGCTTAGGGAAATGAACCCTGTAGACTGGGTCCTGTGAGTTTCAAAGAACAGGCACACTGCTCTTCAGGTGTCATGGGGAGTTATCACAATTTTAATACTATCATGTTGATTCCCTGTCAGATTTCAGTCATGTCCGACTCTGTGTGACCCCGTAGACTGCAGCCCTCCAGCTCAGTTATAAACGTTGGGTTTCCTACAGGAGCTGCCTTCTGTCTAACTACTCTGGTTTCAAGCATCATTCTTCAAATGGCACTTAAGGGTTAATATATGCTGAATGCTTAGGGAAATGAACCCTGTAGACTGGGTCCTGTGAGTTTCAAAGAACAGGCACACTGCTCTTCAGGTGTCATGGGGAGTTATCACAATTTTAATACTATCATGTTGATTCCCTGTCAGATTTCAGTCATGTCCGACGCTGTGTGACCCCGTAGACTGCAGCCCTCCAGGCTCCCCTGTCCCCGGGATTCTCCAGGCAAGAATACTGGAGTGGGTTGCCATTTCCTTCTCCACTCTTGTCAAATTAGGCTTTTTATTTTCTGTCCATTCTTCTGTTACCAGAGGAAAATATCTATCTCTCCTCTGAACTAATAAAGGCATTTACTACTCGGGTTCTTATCTGTGTGTGTTGCAATAAAGACCAATGATATCCCTTAAAAGTTTTTCTGTTTTTAATATTTCCTGATTCTTAGCATTTAACATAAAACCCAATACTTAATAAATGATGAACACCTTGGTCAAATTAACATTATCTTAAAGTCTAGTTATTTAAAGATAAATTGAAAGATACATTTTCCCTTCTTTGTTGAATGCTCTCTGGATTTTCACTCTGGTTTTGTTCTGAATCTCAGGTTAGTATTGTCATCTAAAAATAAGCCAAGTAGTCCAATTTGTTATTTTCTGAGGAATCTTCCTTTACCCATAAGGTTTAGATATCTGTTGCAATAGTTTTACTGTCTGAACCACCAGGGAAAAGTATAGAACATGGACTGAAAAGAAAGGCATTTAATCTGATGTTTTAACTAAATTTAAAATAGGAGCATGTTTTTTCAATGGTAGCCCACTCCAATACTCTTGCTTGGAAAATCCATGGACAGAAGAGCCTGGTAGGCTGTAGTCCATGGAGTCGCTAAGAGTTGGACACAATTGAACAACTTCACTTTCACTTTTTACTTTCATGCATTGGAGAAGGAGATGGCAACCCACTCCAGTGTTCTTGCCTGGAGAATCCCAGGGACAGGGAAGCCTGGTGGGCTGCCGTCTAGGGGATCACACAGAGTTGAACACGACTGAAACAGCTTAGCAGTGGCAGCAGCATAGGAGAATTTACATTTGATTTTTCAAATATATTTTCTTATAGTGGAGATCAGATTTGTGTTAGAGTTCAAAAATCTTGAGTCTGTTATACAAATCTATTTCTACTAAAATATTAAATAATGACATATAATTTATCTTTCAGTAATGAGTTTCTAATTCTCAATCTAAAATATGAGAGTAAGAGCTATATTCCCACTGAAAGCAGACATAGTGATAAGAATGTTTGTTAATTTCCTAAATATAATCTGGTAAATTGACTTGATAATAAAAACAAATCAATAATGTCAGTGTCATAGATTTAAATATCAGGGGTCAAAAGATGAATTTGTTTTCAGTTGCGCTGCTTCTAGCCTGATTTCCTCACCAATTTTTGCCAGAAAATTATTACCTGAGAACATAATCCTTTTCCTTGATCAGCATTTTCAGTATTTAAACATTGCCAAAAAGATAACATCAACATTTTTTTCATATCATATAAAGTTCTTCACAATATGGCTTCTACCTCTCTGTCACTCTCATCTCTCACCATTGTCTGTCTCCTTGTACTTTATAACTGAAAATACTGAACTGCCTCTCTTTCAACAAAGAGCATGCTCTTCCCAAGTTCCTTTCCAATGAGCTTCTTACCACTTCCATTTGAAATGCTTTCTATAAGAACCAACTTAGATATTTCTTATTCACTTTTTCTGTTTCAGTCTAGGTTTTTCTGTTTTGTTTTGCATTCTGAGGAACATTCTTGGATTTTCACTAACAGAATGGTGCTTCTTTGCTTCCATGGTCTTAGTACAAATAAGTATTTCAAATTTTGGTAACCTGAATACAAAATGCAGAAATTTGATGGTCTGTTTTTCTATAGTTTATGTTGTGAGAAAATTCTGTATGATTTTATCAAGTTCCTGCATAATCCAGACTTCTAAACAAATAGCATTTTGAGGATGGTCACATAACAAACAGCCATGGAAACTAGTTATTTTGCCTTTCCAAAGATAAAATCTCCCTTTTTAGAGATGCCTTCTCTCTCTCTCTCCTTCCAAGGGCATTTGTTTAATGAGTAATCTCTTTCTCTGGAGGAGAGGATGGGGACGTGTGCCAGCAGTCTATAAAAGAGAGTCTCCTAATTTGGAAATCCTTCCCCTATAATGCAGATCCACTCCATGCACAGATAAACTTACCCTCATCCTCTTGCTCTATGGGGATAGTTGTTTTGAGAGCCAGAACTAGAGTATTGCTTTTATAACTGTTTTTTTACTGTGACTAATAAACTATCTGTGTTTCTGACTTAGGGTCTGGTGTTTCTTAGGAAACACACATGAAACTGTGGCAGATTAACCTGTCGGCTTGCAAGCAGGTAAAATCTCAGACCCTTCTCAGTTGCTTACTTTATAAGCTCAATACCTGAGTAGTACCTTGTGTATAGTGAATTCTTAATAAATGTATATTAAATGAATGATTGGGCTAGTCAGTGAAGGGTAGAGGAAGACTTTCACTGATATAGCCAATATCAGTAAAAATTGTGAATGATATTGAAATTGACTATAAAGAATTTGATGTATGTATCTAGCACACCCTTCTGGGATATCTACATCTTTCATTGTTGTCAAGCTACTTAATTAATCTGTACTAAAAATTGATAGTAATGCAAATGAAAACTCTTTATCCATAGAAAAGCAAATTAAATTCGTCTGGTGAATACTGATCAGTTTTACATCCATTTGTAGATCCATGTCAGCATTGTAGGCTGCCTAAATTACCTATAGGGTATACTGCCTACATTCATACTTACGTTTGTTCAGATTTTCCTTTGAATTGATATTAACATCTTATTGGCTCATTAAATTTGTTAGAAAAATCTTGGATGTGTGTTCCCTTTATAGTTAAAGTTACATCAATTAAGTTATGATAAAGTTATATTAAAGTTAAATTTTAAAAAATATCTCTAATACCAGTGATACAGCCTTTATATCATGAAGTGTGTAAGGGTTTTCTATGTGTGTGTGAGTGGGTGTGTGTATGAAAGAGCTATTCTATTTTTCTGTTTTAGACTGTCCCTGGTTTCTTTTCTTTGGCATTTTCCAAACCTATAGATCTCAGAGTGTCTATAATCATTGCAATACTTAGACTACCTTGTGGTTTTCATATGTGCTGTAGATTTTGTAATATTTAAATTGTTTTGGGAAAAATGCATGGTAAAGTAGACAAAGCAACCTACAAATCTGACCAACCCATTGCATTATAAATCAGAATAATATAGATTTTAGGTTTGTAAAATAAATAAATGAACACATGATATTTTTTAAAAGGGGGTCTAAGTATAGCCAGCAAAGGAATAGAAAATATCTAGGCAGAATGAATCATAACCATGCCTTGACATGACTGAGCACCCAGAAGGCATGAATGTTTGAACGGCTGCTGAGAAGATTCACACTGCTGCCTGCAAATCTTGCCAAGAGCAAACTCATTTCCAGGAAATTATGAAGTTTTTTATCCCAATTTCCCTTAAATAAAACAGTGAAAATCATGTTTTCCAGAAAAATTTGTATTTAGAACATGAAATTAAAGATAGAAAGCCCTTAATCACTGTTGCTATACAGACAGATCCTTCTATTTATAAGCAGTAAATCCAACAGAAATAGAAATGTAAGTATACAGAAAA
Organism: Madoqua kirkii; assembly: GCA_006408675.1. Taxonomy (NCBI): domain Eukaryota; kingdom Metazoa; phylum Chordata; class Mammalia; order Artiodactyla; family Bovidae; genus Madoqua; species Madoqua kirkii. The sequence continues at coordinate 8,391 of SJYC01039468.1, read as the reverse complement.
ATATTATATTGCAAAATAAGAGAAACAAATAATAACTACCTTAAAAAAATAACTAGGAAATTTATTCAAATTTCATTAAATTTTTTTCTTTTTAACTAATGTCCTTGACTCCAGGATCCAATTCAAGATCTCAGACTGCATTTAGGTTTGTTTCTCCTTAGTCTGCTCTCGACTGGGAAAGTTCCTCATTCTGCCATGTCCTTGGCACATTTAAAAAATACTAGTCTGGAATTTTATAGAATGTCCTTCAATTTGGGACTGTGTGATGTTTTTCCATGGTTAGATTGCTAACTATGAATACAATGTTTTATCGGGATGAACACCAGAGGGGTGACATCATTTTGGTTCATTACATCAGCTGTTGCATCATGATGATACATTTTCTTACTGGTGATGTTAACCTTGACTGCTTGCTTATGGCGATGCTTCCCAGGTTCCTTCACCATGTAGTTAGCAATGCTCTCTTTGTAATTGGGAAGGTAAATATTTTAAGAGGGATAACTTAAAGTCTATGCAAATATCCTGTTTTCTCATAAAACTTTGATTTTGTATTTTAGCACCTATTGGTAGATCTTGCCTGTAAGCCAATGCTGCTGAGGACTTCTACTTGGCCATTTTCTATTTTCCTCAGTCCTTCTCTTAAGAGTTGCCCCTTCTCACCCATTTGTTTATGTAATCAATTATTTAGGAATATTTTGTTGTTGGAGTTATGATTCAATACTGTCAAAGTTTATTTTTTGCCCAAATGATTCCAGCTATGGCCATTTGGAGCTCTTTCAGACTGGCATCTGTGCCTTCCAGTTTATCTTCACATTCAAAAAAAAAATTTTGGTAGGCAGGTGGGGTGGTGTTTCAGCACAGTAATATACTCCAGTACTGCAACATTATTTTATATTTTTCCTTGCCTAGCCTGAAATCAATCACTTTTTTAAAGAACTTTGGTCTGAGTCTTGGGCTATGAAAAATATCTTTTTTTAAAGTTACTAAAGTGATAAATGTAGGAATTTCCTAGTATTTCATAATTGTTTATGATTTTATTGAGATGTTCCTATATGTTTCCATTAGAAAACAATATAAGTAGAGTAATAAAATGAGAAGATACCTAATTTAATGTGGTGGTCTTCTATGAACTAAGAAAACAAAAAACTTGTGTTTTCTTAAAAAAAAGCAATGAAGAAAAAGAAATTGCAAATTTCCAGAAGGGCAGTCAATATTTATTGAATTCTAACCTATAAAGAGTACTGTGGGAAGTGCTGTAATAAACAAAAATGTGGCCCCTGCCCTTAAGAAGTTGTGTTGTCACAGTGAGACCAGGTAATCATTAATGAACTAACAAGTGCTAGGATGCCATGGGGTCACATAGGTCACATGTTACATTGTTCTCAATGTATACAACATTTCAACATCATATTTTTCCTTCAGTTACTTTTATTAGATCTCTTCTCCTATAGAAGAACATCTGCACTTTTTAAGTACCACCTAAAATCCAGTTCTTTCAAGAATTTTTCCCTCATGAGTTCATTTGTTCCCAGGATACATACAGAACATCTACCATTTGTAAAGCAGAGAGGACAAGATGGCAACTAAGATATCTTCCTTGACTTAAAGGAATGTTTAACTCTTAAGGACCAAACCTTTCTGACCTCTCAAGTCCATATTGTTTTCTTTTTAATTCTGAAAATACTTATGCATAGTAATAAGCCTCTGAGAATATGCATGACATTTTCTATTTGCATTATTCTCTATTTAGTCCGTGTAGGTTCACTTCATTTCATCATCATAGAGATTTAATTTGCTTGAGTGAAAGGTTTATAGCACCTCTTTTATCCTCACAGCATTGGCCAATGGTATTTAGCTAATAGATGGATGTAAAATGCTAATTATCATTTTCAACATCAAATGCATTAGCAAACAGAATGTAAATCTGCTGGATTCAAAGAGCTGTCCTAATTTTCTATTTGCTAAACTGTTGATAATACTTCATGGGGTTGCCATGAGGATGAAATGAGCTACAAATCATGTAGCATTTGGAAAAGAATTTAGAACATAGTAAACATTTAATGTTATTAATTTTTAACATGAGTTTATGAGAAGCATTAATATTATATGTGGTAAAGAGCACAGCCTATTTATGAGTACTGAAGAGGAGAGTAATATGATCAGATGTGGATAACGGAAGTATAATTATGGACCAATGCCAAGGTCACACTACTTGACTGTTCTGTCTCTGTTCAACATTCTCACAAATTTAATTTTTCTTGTTGTGAAAGTGTTTAAAGAAATGGATTTTCAAGTAAAATTATTTTTATGAGCTCCATTAAGTTAATGAGGTCAGTTTTGCTATGTCATCAAGTGAAGGCAAATGCCTTCATCTTTCCAGCCTCCTCTCAGTATAAGGGTTTGGATTCTTTAGTAGACATCAATTTTCAAAGTTGCACACAATGACATTCAAAATTGAACAACTTTAAATTATTATTATTTAACACTAAGAGATACAAATACTTATGACTGATACATAAAGTATGAAGAACATATACCACCAAATTTATAATAAGTAAGCAAGAAATTGGATTTATTTGTGTAATCTTCCATCATTCTATCACTTGCCTCTTCTTTCAAAAAGGACTGACTCCCTGAGTTGTGTGTTTATTACTTCATTGTTTTTCCTCATATGTTTAAAATTAAATCTGTATGCCTGAATTTGTCCAATTTTGCACATTCTTTGATATTGTATAAATGAACACATACTGTATATAACTTGCTCAATTCCTCAGAACAATGTCAAAACTTGTGCATTTATCTGCAACTATTTTATTTATTTTACTGCTTAAAAAGTCTAATGTATAAATATATCACAGTTCTTTCCCAACAACTCTTGCTAGAAATTTTGGTTTTCAAGGTGTTTTCAGTATTTTTTTCAGCTTTATTGTATATGATTTTAGTATTCATGGATGAGTTTTATTGTAAATGTGTTTAATCCATATTGTAAGGTTAAGTTATCCATACCTGACCATAAAATTTGTTGTTGTTGTTCAGTTACTAAGTCATGTTTGACTCTTTGCAATGCAATGGACTGCAGCACACCAGGCTCCTCTGTCCTCTACCATCTCCCAGAGTTTGCTCATATTCATGTACATTGAGTCAGTGATGATATCTAACCATCTCATCCTCTGTGGACCCCTCCTTTTGCATTCAATCTTTCCCAGCATCAAGGGTTTTTTCAATGTGTTGGTGCTTCATATCATATGGCTGGAGTTTACCATAGAATACTGAATTATTTAATTCAGGGTACCAATTTACAAGGCAAAAAAGGCAAAAAAATATTTCTATTATACCTCATTCTTACCATTAGCTTTCAATTTTTGTTATATGTGGGGTGTGAAATTATACTTTGTATTGTTTTTAAATTTACAGTTAACTACTCTTTAGTAAGTAAGGTCCAATGCTGTAAAGAGCAGTATTGCATAGGAAGCTGGAATGTCAGGTCTATGAATCAAGGCAAATTGGAAGTGGTCAAACAAGAGATGGCTAGAGTGAACGTTGATATTCTAGGAATCAGCGAACTAAGATGGACTGGAATAGATGAATTCCACTCAGATGACCATTATATCTACTACCGTGGGCAGGAATCCCTCAGAAGAAATGGAGTAGCCATGATGGTCAACAAAAGAGTCTGAAATGCAGTACTTGGATGCAATCTCAAAAACGACAGAATGATCTCTGTTTATTTTCAAGGCAAACCAATCAATATCACGGTAATCCAAGTGTATGCTCCAACCAGTAACGCTGAAGAAGCTGAGGTTGAATGGCTTTATGAAGACCTACAAGACTTTTTAGAATTAACACCCCAAAAAGATGTCCTTTTCATTATAGGGGACTGGAATGCTAAAGTAGGAAGTCAAGGAACACCTGGAGTAACAGGCATACTTGGCCTTGGAATGCGGAATGAAGCAGGGCAAAGACTAATAGAGTTTTGCCAAGAAAATGCATTGGTCATAGCAAACACTCTCTTCCAACAACACAAGAGAAGACTCTACACATGGATATCACCAGATGGTCAACACTGAAATCAGATTGATTATATTCTTTGTAGCCAAATATGGAGAAGCTAAACAAAAACAAGACCAGGAGCTGACTGTGGCTCAGATCATGAACTCCTTATTACCAAATTCAGACTTAAATTGAAAAAAGTAGGGAAAACCACTAGACCATTCAGGTATGACCTAAATCAAATCTCTTATGATTATACAGTGAAAGTGAGAAATAGATTTCAGGGTCTAGATCTGACAGATAGAGTACCTGATGAACTATGGAATGAGGTTTGACATGGTACAGGAGACAGGGATCAAGACCATCTCCATGGAAAAGAAATGCAAAAAAGCAAAATGGCTGTCTGAGGAGGCCTTACAAATAGCTGTGAAAAGAAGAGACGTGAAAAGCCAAGGAGAAAAGGAAAGATATAAGCATCTGAATGCAGAGTTCCAGAGAATAGCAAGGAGAGATAAGAAAGACTTCCTCAGTGATCAATGCAAAGAAATAGAGCAAAACAACACAATGGGGAAGACTAGAGATCTCTTCAAGAAAATTAGAGATACCAAGGGAACATTTCATGCAAAGATGGGCTCGATAAAGGATAGAAATGATATGGACCTAACAGAAGCAGAAGATATTAAGAAGAGGTGGCAAGAATACACAGAAGAACTGTACAAAAAAGATCTTCATGACCCAGATAATCATGATGGTGTGGTCACTCATCTAGAACCAGACATCTTGGAATGTGAAGTCAAGTGGGCCTTAAAAAGCATCACTATGAACAAAGCTAGTGGAGGTGATGGAATTCCAGTTGAGCTGTTTCAAATCCTGAAAGATGATGCTGTGAAAGTGATGCACTCTATATGCAAGAAAATTGGGAAAACTCAGCAGTGGCCACAGGACTGGAACAGGTTAGTTTTCATTCCAATTCCAAAGAAAGGCAAAGCCAAAAAATGTTCAAACTACTGCACAATTGGACTCATCTCACATGCTAGTAAAGTAATGCTCAAAATTTTGAAAGCCAGGCTTCAGCAATACATAAACTGTGAACTTCCAGATGTTCAAATTGGTTTTAGAAAAGGCAGAGGAACCAGAGATCAAATTGCCAATATCTGCTGGATTATGGAAAAAGCAAGAGAGTTCCAGAAAAAACATCTATTTCTGCTTTATTGACATGCCAAAGGCTTTGACTGTGTGGATCATAATAAACTGTGGACAATTCTGAAAGAGATGGGAATACCAGACCACCTCACCTGCCTCTTGAGAAATCTGAATACAGGTCAGGAAGCAACAGTTAGAACTGGACATGGAACAACAGACTGGTTCCAAATAGGAAAAGGAGTACATCAAGGCTGTATATTGCCACCCTGCTTATTTAACTTCTATGCAGTGTATATCATGAGAAACGCTGGACTGGAAGAAACACAAGCTGGAATTAAGATTGCTGGGAGAAATATCAATAACCTCAAATATGCAGATGACACCACCCTTATGGCAGAAAGTGAAGAGGAACTAAAAATCCTCTTGATGAAAGTGAAAGAGGAGAGTGAAAAAGTTGGCTTAAAGCTCAGCATTCAGGAAACGAAGATCATGGCATCCGGTCCCATCACTCATGAGAAATAGATGGGGAAACAGTGGAAACAGTGTCAGACTTTATTTTGGGGGGCTCAAAAATCACTGCAGATGGTGACTGCAGCCATGATACCAGTATTTTTGCCTAGAAAGTTCCATGGACAGAGGAGCATGGCAGTCTTCAGGTCCATGGGATTGCAAAGAGTTGACATTACTGAGAGATTAGGCATGTACACACAAGGTTACCTAGAAGTCGGGGACTCAAATTTAGAATCTGAAACTGGGCAGTACATACTCCCCTATGGGTATCCTCAACTCCTTTTGTAGAAGACTTATAATTGCCATGTCAAGTAGAAATTCCATGCCAAGATTTTCATATGGGATGAGTCTTCAGTTCAGTCCAGTTCAGTTCAGTTCATTTCAGTCGCTCAGTCGTGTCCAATTCTTTACGACCCCTTGATCCGCAGCACGTCAAGCCTTCCTGTCTATCACCAACTCCCGGAGTTCACTCAGGCTCACATCCATCGAGTCAGTGATGCCATCCAGCCCTCTCATCCTCTGTTGTCCCTTCTCCTCCTGCCCCCAATCCCTCCCAGCATCAGAGTCTTTTCCAGTGAGTCAACTCTTCACATGAGGTGGCCAGGGGTGAGTCTTATATCCACCTTATTTGCCAATTTTCTTAACTATTTTATTGGATTAAATTAATCTCTTTATTAACTGAATATATCAATCACATTCCATATTCATTTTAAATCTAATTTGTATTCGGTGATGGTTTCAAAATCATTCCTTGATAGTGTTATCAGATAAAATACTGAGTAGGCAATTAACTTTAACTTCTAGATTAACAACAAATAATTTTAAGCACATTTTATACTATACTTGGAATCTAGTTATACTAAAATATTATTCATTATCTATCTGGAATTCAAATTTAACTAGGTATCCTGTATTTTTATCTGCTAAATTTGTCAGCCCTTATCCTCAATATAAGATTTCCAGAAGTCATTGTATAAGCTTTACTTTTTTTTAATATTAAGTTATTCTTTTACCTTTTCTATAGATTCATGGAGATTAAAACTCTGTCATTCCTCTCCTTCACCTTCTGTCAAGATACACATCCTCAAGTAAATGTTAAATGAAAATTTGTTAATGAAGCCTTCTTCTAAAAATCTAATTACCGTCAGCCTCCAGATCAGCTTGAAAATTGTACAAGTGTTGGGCTGGCTGGTATGAGTCTCTACGGTAAAAAGAAAATACATGGAGTTACTGAAAGGTGTGATGTGCCTTCAGGCCCACTCATGCCGTAGCATAAAGTCACATGGAGGACAGGTACCACTCATGTCAACAGAACTAACTAATCGAGTGGGGTTACTTTTTTTTTTTTACATAATGAGGTATTCATATTTGTATGTCCAGTCAGTTCAGTCGCTCAGTCATGTCCGACTCTTTGCAGCCCCATAGACTGCAGCATTTCTGGCTTCCCTGTCCATCACCAACTCCCAGAGCTTTCTCAGACTCATGTCCATTGAGACAGTGATGCCATCCAACCATCTCACCCTCTATCGTCCCCTTCTCCTCTGCCTTCAATCTTTCCCAACATCAGGGTCTTGTCTAGTGAGTCAGTTCTTTGCATCAGTTGGCCAAAGTATTGTAGTTTCAGCCTCGGAATCAGTCCTTCCAACAGATATCCAGGACTGATTTCCTTTAGGATAGACTGGTCAGATTTCCTTGCAGTTCAAGGAACACTCAAGAATCTTCTCCAACACCACAGTTTGGTTAATAGAGCATTGCTGCTAAGTGAGCACTAAAGACCTAGTTTTAGCAGTTTGCTGCTGAGCTATTCAAGGAGCTGCTGATGCTCCTCTCTAGTCAGGTCATGGTCTGCTGGATGTGGTCTGCAGAGCCCCTAATCAGGGGTTAAAAGCCACATTTCATTAGCAGGCTCTTACTACCAGGACTTCTCACCAGGGCTCTCCCCACTGTAAAACGTACGCAAACTATCTAGTGGCTCTGATTTCTGAGTGGCATGTATATGCTTGATTTAAGAGATTAATGACAAGGAGAGTGATCTTTAGAATACATTACTGAAAAAATACAGTACGCTCAAGGAGAATGCACAGAATATCCAACATTTATTCTCAGGACCCAAGCAGCTTTAGAATTAAAATCTCGGATTTGAGGACCTTACTGATTTTTCACCTGTGCAGCTTGAAAAATTCTTCAGTGATTCTAGACTTACTTATCCTGGTATTTCAGATAAGGGTTCAGGGGATGGATGGGGAATCAATATTCTTTCTAGAAACAACCCCAAATAACCATGTGACTCTGTGAATATGTCAAACCATCACTAAGATTGTAGGAATGAAGAGGGCATTTATGAAGAAATAAAATCCCCACAATTATAGAGCTAGAGAGATCAAAAATGCAATTTACAAAGAGTACCTAAATATAAAAATGCTTTTTTTTCCTTTCATTATCTGAATAGAACGTAGTTAATATGTAATAATATAAAATTTTAGGGCCAAAAGGAACTGAGCTTATTCAAACTTCATTCATGAAATTACAAGCACTGTTAGCAAATTTGATGTACTCATCTTCACAGTGTTATACACATATATGGCAAAATGAGGATCCAGCATATACTGTTTTATTAAATAATTAATGTGCTATTTTATAAATATAATTAACATGCATGTTTAAAATTAATTTCTACATAAATAAATGTAAATATATGTTATCACATGAACTATTGAATAGTATACATTTTTTTACTTTCCAAAACCA
>SJYC01039467.1:0-19733 GCA_006408675.1 Madoqua kirkii | reverse complement strand
TAACCAATCTCATGTGTCAGGACATTAGGATTTTTTTTCTTTTTCTCTTAATTAACAATTAAAATTTCAATTAATATCCTTGTGCAACACCTTTGGATATATTTCATTTATTTTCTTAATACAAATTCCTGGTATATTGTTTTTAAGATTTATATTGCTTAAGTTTTTTCAGATCTATTTCCACATTGCCTCTTCTAAAGTATGCCTTGGGTAATGCCACCATTAGAGCGTCAAAGAGACTCTCTCCACAAAGTAAGATTGTAAAGCAGAGAAGGGAGAAAATCCTATGTCTGCAAGTAGGGATGGAAAGTTTTAGAAAATTTAAAACTTAATGTGGGCTTAAAGAATAATAATTTCAAGAGGGTAAAAGGAGATAAATCTGTAATGTTTTGATATTGTTGTTATTATTCTTTTAAATCACATTTGAGTTAGAAGAATTTTACTATGCAAACTGGAAAGAAGCTTCATCCTTATTGCTACAGGGTCCCTCCTCCTTCAGTGTTCTAGGGCATCTTGGCAGGACCCTTTCTTCTGCATACAGCTGGAGGGAGGGTACTGCTCTCCATTCACATTTCTGTTTCAATCATTTTAAGTCATCAATTAACCAAAACAAAATTTTATGACAAAAGCAAGGACTTTCAATATTCAAGTGAAACAAAGCAATCAACCCAAATGTTTCCATGCGCATTCACTCATAGTAGACATTTATGTTCCCATTCTGTTCCTTGCCCTACGGTCTCCCCTAGACTTGCTGTCAGCTACATAGCTTTCTCTGGTTTTACATAAGGCCCAAAGGAAAATGAGAAGGGTCCCAATGGTAATAATAGTTCCTTCTCAGCTGTAAATTTGTTCTTTTGCCGGTACAGGTTCTCCACAAGTGAGAGCCAAAGAACTTTTTCCAACTGGTGCTTGATTAGGAGGAACATGAATAATTTTTAAGCCTAAATAACTTTTCCTTTCAAGTCCACCTTTTGTATGAAAAAATGCTATTACTAATGTGCTGGTAAACAGCCTCCTTCTTCTAGTTGGGTATATTCAGAAAAAGTAGAACAAAAGACAGCCTTTGCTGCTCTTTTGCAATTTTAACAAATTGCTATTTGTGTGTGTATACACAAATGCAAAACTCCTCCTTTTGTAGTGATCAAAACCTAACAACAAAGGCCTGTTGATTGACTAAGTTTTTCAATTTCTAATTAGCAAATTTTGTTCTCACCTTTGCAAACACCATAAATAAACCCCTTTTACTTGGAAGCTAAAAGGCAAAGATCCTTTGAATGTCTACATTATGACACATACTAAACAAAGCAAGTCTAGGTTTTGATGTTTTCTTTGATTTAAACTTACACTGCAAACAAAAAGAAGTAACACCTCAGCCATCAGTTCTTAAATCTTACAAAAGGAAATTAACCCCTTTGGAAAAGGACTGTCATCTTCTTCCAAATAAAGATTTTTTATGGTAAAGAAAGAATGTTTTATTAAAAGACCATTAATAAGCAACAACAATAAGGAAAAAAATAAAAAATAAAAAAGGCCTCCCACTTACATAGGACTTGCCATATTCAAGGCATTGTGGTATAACAGGCCTATACAGAGAATTTTTTCCCACAGAACTTTTACCACAATTTAACAAATTGACTTTTATTAGCCCCTAGAACAAGCTGAATATTAAGAGACTTAGAAACTTTCTCATGGGCACATAGTAAGAGATAAAACAAACATTTGAGCCCAGATATATTTCACTCCAATACCCTATCCTTTCTATTCATATTATAATATGATGGACTAGGACATAAAATATAGACTAGGCTTCAAATGATTAAATGAACTCATTTTCCTTTGGGCAGTTTTCAAGGGAAGTGAGTAAACGTGAATAGAAGTTCAGATAAAGTTTTCTCTATGTAGTTAAAAAAAGTTTATTGGTATTTACTGGGAATTAATTGTTTTGGGGGGCTTTCCTGGTTGTGCTAGTGGTAAAGAATCTGCCTGCCAATGTAGGAGACACAGAGTGGCCAGTTTGACCCCTGGGTTGGGAAGATCTTCTGGGGAAGACCATGGCAACCCACTCCAGTATTCTTGCCTGGAGAATCCCATGGACAGAGGAGCCTGGCCACAAAGAGTTGAACAGAGTTGAACTTAGTATGCGTGCATGCAATTGTTTTATCAATGCTATAGAAGAATGATCTTTTTTTTTTTTAAAGATCTTCTTTTTTTGAAAAGGAGAGTATGCTAAAACTTGCATTTTAAAATGTTGATCCTTATCCTATGCAAGATGAATATAGTGTGTCCAAAAATGAAGTAAGGATGTTCTGAATATAGTTTTGGTAACAGGAAGCAACTAAAGAATTTAGGAGATATTTCCCAGGAGGATATAATGGGATTTGATGTTAGATTAATCCTGGGGAGTATAGAGAATGACATAATTAAATATGAGTTTTCCATGTTAAAAATATAAAAGAATATGCATGTCCTTATTAGAAATCAGCAGTTGATAAACTACAGAATACATATCCTCATTCAGGTCAGTCCTTGACAGGGGATGGCTTAGTGCTTGATTCCTGAAGGGATTAGAGAAATATTATTTAGATCTAAACTTGAAATTTGGAGAGAAGTTGTGAGATTACAGTTAAGGATCTGAAGTTTATTCATCCTAGGATGGAAAATGAAAATTACAGTGCTTGTATTCATAAAAATTCTGGCTTCAAGGATTGCATCTATGAGTCCGAGAAACATGTGAAAGTGAAGCTTGCCTGGAAGAAACAATCTCTGCTGTAACTTCATGAGGTAAAGATTTTTAATTAAATCAATAAAAGAAATTAACTTTCATCAGTCAGTTTCCTTACTCCTTTCTCTCAATTAGCAATTTTAACTTGCCCTTATCTCATGGGCAGAGGAGCCTGGTAGACTGCAGTCCATGGGTTCGTGAAGAGTCAAAAACGACTGAACGACTTCACTTTCACTTTTCACTTTCATGCACTGGAGAAGGAAATGGCAACCCACTCCAGTGTTCTTGCCTGGAGGATCCCAAGGACGGGGCAGCCTGGTGGGCTGCCATCTTTGCGGTCACACAGAGTCGGACACGACTGAAGCAACTTAGCAGCAGCAGCATATCCAGGTCAAGCGCTTCCCTAGTAGCTGAGTGATAAATAATCCAGTCCATAGGTTCGCAAAGAGTCAGACACAACTGAGTGACTTAGCACATATGCACATATCCAGGTCAACTGCTTGACTCAGGTCAGGTTCAAGAAGCCAAAAACCTTCCTTCTTTTTTCCCCTTCATAATCCACATTAAGTTGTATTAAGTTAAGACGTTGACTCTAAGATAGTGGTTTCAGTCACATTTGAATCATATGAGATGAAATAAAGGAAAAAGAAAAGAAAAAAATTCAGATGCTCAGACCATTCAAATGCATTAAATCAGAATTGCTGCTGATGGCAGTAGGATACTGAAATTTAAAAAATACTCCCCAGGTGATAATGATCTATAGACAGAGTTGAAAACCAGAGCTTTAAGGAAGTACCATTTTAGAAAATACACTTCTTTCCTGTTCTTTATTCTCCTTTCCTAATTAGTCAGCCATTGATGTTCTTCATTGTGGTACACATGTGATACACATTTACTCTGTATATTCTTTTTCTCCTCAAATAAGATTTCTATCCATTTTTAAGCACTTGTGACTGCTTAGTTAATTTATTTTCATTTACACATCAACATTGAGACACCACATTATGTTTTAGAAAACATTTATCATGGAGTTTTATGTTTCGCAGAATTGAATCTTCAATGTGGATCCATCATTAGGTTTCCCCCACCTCCTGGGGTTTGATTGGCAGGAATATGTTTTCCCATGGAGTCCTGCCAATAACATTTGTGTACAATGAACAAGACCAAGTCTCAGGAAGGGTTTGAGCTGACGGACATGACAGACGTTTTAAGATTTCATTATTTAGCATGCCATTGTGAATTAATACACAATGTGAAACTCTAGTAAAGTTGAAATGGTCCTGTGAATCTTGCAAATGTTAGGATTCAATATATTATTAATTAGATCATTGGAGTGGGTTGCCGTTGCCTTCTCCCATTGAAGAATAGAATATGCAAATATTATATAAGAAATAGTTGGCCATGGCCAATAATGGCAAACTGTACTTGGTAATTTGCATGTTGTACACTAAGTATAGAAAGTAATAGATCTGGAGTGGTTGACCTCACTACATGAGAGAGGATTTCAGGGACATAAACTCTAAGAAAAGAGTAGCTATTACTCCCAGAGCTTCAAAATTACTTCATAGTAACATTTCTCAAAAGATCTCATTGTAGGGCTTTAAATTTACTTACCGTGTTTTCTAAATTTTCTTATTTCTCTCTTTTAAAGCAAACAAGAAAATCTGTTTCAAGTAAAAGTTTCTATCTCTTCTGTGGCAATATTTTATTGAGTTCTCTGTTCCAACATTACCCTAGACCATTAAAAAAGAAAACTGTTGAACAAAATATCTAGAGACTTAGAGGTTTTGCCACTGACACATTGTCTAACATCATGAACCTCCATTTTCTCATGTGAATAAATAGATATATTTAATTCCCCTATTATACAAAATAGGTGTAAGTATAAAAGGAGTCAAAATGTACAAACATGCTGTTAGAGAACATATGAACTTATTTTGGGGTTACATATATTGCCACTGGGGAGGAGCACAATATGTGAATACAAAATATGTTATTTTGGCATGTGGATTGTTGTGAGCTGAAAGCAATCAAGACCCAGAGATTCAAGAAAAATTTCTACTTCTCTTTTAACCACCTAGAAGAATTTAGATAGTGAGCTCAGCTGAGAAAAGAACGTTATTACCAGAAATAAAGTTTTTATCTGAATGATCTATCTGTATTACAGGGCAAACGTCTGATATTCTTATTGTCCTGTCAATAACTTTCCCTTCTCTGAAGCCTCAGGCCTCTAACCCATTCCTTGGTTCAGGATGGCATATAAGCCTCAATTGCCTGACTTATACAATATTGGGCCTAAGATTTTGGGGCTCCCATGCATACAAAGTTAAATTTATTTTTTTCCTGTTGATCTGTTTTATGTCAATTTAATTACCAGACCAGCAAAAAAACCTAAAAGGGAAGAATGAAAATGTTTTAGCACCTATATCACTTTTATAACACTTGTCTTCTATATGTTTACCTGAATTGTCTTATTGGCACTCAAATAGACTTCATCTTTCTTATCTGAACACATACACATATAGACAAACCAACACTTTTTCAGTATTTATATCTCCCTTTATCCATGAGGTGGATCTTACTCTCTCATTCCATTCAATTTTTTAAGAGGTTGACCATATGCATTGAATCCTTATTTCCTACTTCAGTCTGGCTTCTACTTCCATACTTTTGCTGACACAACTCTCACTAGGGTCACTAGTGATCTTTCATGTCATCAAATCTAGGTAAGGTTTTATGGTCTTTATCTTAATTTTTAAGAAGTTTTAACACTGTTTCCTATGCTTTGTATATTCTCTGCTTCTCTGGATTTACTTTCTGATTTCCTCTTATCTGTCTGAAGGATAATTTTCATTCATATTTAAAAGACCATCTTATTTTACATGGCTATTGGCATAGAAACAAATTTGGAACTCTTCTACTTTCTTCTGTATACTACATTATTTTCTCAATAGATATTGCTAGTCTTCCCACCCTTGTTATCTGACTTTCAGATATATATATTCCCAGCTAGGATATACCCTCTCAGGTCCACATCCACATAGCTAACAAAAATGACCCTCAAATCCATCAAATCCAGTTTTAACTCACATTATTCCTTCTATTATGTTCACTACTACACAATTGTATTCATCTCAAATACTAGCAAAGTAATACTCAAAATTCTCCAATCCAGGCTTCAACAGTAAGTGAACCACAAACATCCAGATGTTCAACATGGATTTAGAAAAGGCAGAGGAACCAGAGATAAAATTGCCATCTGTTGGATCATTGAAAAAGCAAGAGAGTTCCAGCAAAAGATATACTTTTGCTTTATTGAATATGCCAAAACTTTTGCCTATGTGGATCACAGCAAACCATGGAAAATTCTTAAAGAGAGGAGAATACCAGACCACCTGACACCAGATTTCCTGAGAAATTTGTATGTAGGTCAAGAAGCAACAGTTAGAACTGGACATGGACCAACAGACCAGTTCCAAATTGGGAGAGGAATACCTTAAGATTGTATATTGTCACCTACTTATTTAACATATTGCAGAGTATATCACGCAAAATATTGGGCTGGATGAAGCACTAGCTGGAATCAAGATTGCTGAGAGAAATATCAATAACCTCAGATACTCAGATGATATCACCCTTATGATAGAAAGTGAAGAACTAAAGAGCCTCTTGATGAAAGTGAAAGAGGAGAGTGAAAAAGTTGGTTTAAAACTCAACCTTCAGAAAACAAAGATCATGGCATCCAGTCACATCACTTCATGGCAAATAGATGGAGAAACAATGGAAACAGTGAGAGACTTTATTTTGGGGGGCTCCAAGATCACTGCAGACAGTGACTGTAGCCATCAAATTAAAAGACACTAGTTCCTTGGAAGAAAAGCTATGACCAACCTAGATAGTATATTAAAGAGGAGAGACATTACTTTGCCAACAAAGGTCCATCTAGTCCAGGCTATGGTTTCTCCAGTAGTCATGTATGGGTGTGAGAGTTGGACTATAAAGAAAGCTGAGGGCAGAAGAATTGATGCTTTTGAACTGTGGTGTTGGAGAAGACACTTGAGAGTCCCTTGGACTGCAAGGAGATCAAACTAGTCCAACCTAAAGGAAATCAGTCCTGAATATTCATTGGAAGGACTGATGCTGAAGCTGACACTTTACTACTTTGGCCACCAGATCTCAGTGGAAACGGCCCTGATGTTGGGAAAGATGGAAGGCAGGAGGAGAAGGGGACAACAGAGGATAAGACTGTTGGATGGCATCAGCGACCCAATGGACATGAGTTTGAGCAAGCTCCAGGAGTTGGTGGTGGACCAGGATGCTTGTGTGCTGCAGTCCCATATGGTCACAGAGTAGGACACAACTGAGTGACTGAACTGACTGATTGATTTCCTCTAAAATCTTTTCATAGTCTCCTATCTCAATAAATGGAAACATACATTAAGTTCTATGGATCAGAAATTATAGTCACAGATGGTATCACTGTTTCCTTTAAACTCCACATTTAACTTATTATAATATTCTTTTTTACTTTTTAAATTTCAAGATCTCATCCATTCTCATATTTTCACTGCCTTAATATTAGTCCAAGATACTGTCTTCTCTTTCCTATACTAGGAAAAGCAGTCTCCAAAACATTCGCCCACATCCACTCTGTCTACTTGTTATTGGTTCTCCATACTGGGCATGACTGGTCTTATCAAGATGGGATGCAGTTCATTTACTTTCCTCTTTGTTTAAAATATCTCAATGGTTTCACATTGTGTTAAAGATAAAGATGAACATTATTAAGGTGAACTAAGATGCCTGCATAATCTGATCAACCCCTGTCTCTTCGGTGTCATGTAATGACACTCTAGTCTTCATTTACTGCCCATTATGACAGCTTCATTCAGTCTTTTCACCGATACTCTTTTTTTAGAAAATTTTTGGAGTTCATAGCAAAATTAAGCAGAAGGTACAGAGATTTCCCAAGTACCTTTTCCCTTCCTCAACAGGCATAGCCTCCTCCATTATGAATATTACCCAACAGAATGATACAATTGTTACAATTACAAAATGAAATATTTCCTGACATATCAGTGAACACAAAATGTCATAGCCATCAGCAATTTCTGGCCTCTTAATGTGAAGGAAGTCTCTCAAAAAAGAACGCGATGCCTGCATTCCAGCAGATGCTACTCTCCCACAGCGATTGCTGAGAACCTCAGGGTGGGGGGTAATGTAAGAAGCAGCCATCTGCCACATCTGCCAACCCTTACAGTGATGGGTACAGGATTTGGCCCCAGATAGCTGAGGTTCATATGACACAATGAATTCTATAAGCCACGAGGCTTGCATCTTCCCATACATAGAACTCTAAATTCCTTGGCTTGTTATTTGTGTTTCCTTACTACTTAATGTTAATCTTTGATGTTCATATTGCCTGTTCCCTTTGTTGCAAATTTGTATATGGCCTGCCTCCCTCTCCTGCCTCCTCAGATTAGTTTTCTCAGGGCTACTGAGATGCTGGCTCCCTGGCTTGAAGTCCTTAACATTCCCACCAAATAAAACAACTTTCTACTTTCAGGTTGTGACTATATTTTTAGTTGACGCAATTGATTAACTTATATTTAGCCATCATAATCACCTAAAGGCAGTAGCTGACATGAGGGTCCATTCTTTGTACTGCACACTCAAAGGGCTTGGACAAATTTATAATGACAGCATCTACAATTATAATACAGAATAGTTTCACTGTCCCAAAATATCTTCTGTGCTCTGCCTATTCATCCCTCCTTCCTCCTATAACTCCTAGAGATCATCAATCTTACTGTCTCAATAGTTTGTCTTTTCTGGAATGTCATTTAGTTGGAAGCATACAATATGTGGACTTTACTGGCTCAGCTCGTTACATTTTGTTGTCATTTAGTTTCTAAGATGTGTCTGATTCTTTTGTGATCCATGGACTATAGCCCACCAGGCTCTTCTGTCCATGGGTTTTCAGACAAGCCTACTGAAGTGGATTGCCATTTCCTGCTCCAGGTGTTTTCCTGACTCAAGAATCAAACCTGAGTTTCCTGGGTTCCAGGCAGATTCTTTACCACTGAGCTATGAGAGAATGTTGTTACATTTATTAATACATAGTTAAGGTTTTTCCATGTCTTTTCATGGTTTGATAACTCTTTTCTTTTGAGCACTGAATAATGTTCCATTGCTTGGGTGTACTGCAGTGTATATATCCATTCACCTACTGAAGGATATCATAGTCACTTCCAAGTTTGGGGAATTATGAACAAAACTCGTAAAAATAGCTGTGTGCAGGTTTTTGTGTGGACAGAAATTTTCAATGCATTTAGGTAGATACTAAGGAGTGTAATTGCTGGACTGAATGGTAAGAATATGCTTAGTTTTGTGTGAAAATAGGCATACTATCTTCCAAACTGGCTGTACTATTTTGTATTCCCAACAGTAATAAACAAGAGGTCCAACTATTCCACATTCTTGCCAGCATTCTATGATGTCATTCTGATTCTATGGTTGTTTAGAAAACCTGCCTGAATACAATCCTTAAAGAAATAAGGTAAGTGTCTATATTTAAAATGGATAAGCAACAAAGACCTACTGTATGGTACATGGAACTCTGTGCAATGTTATCTGGCAGCCTGGACAAGAGGAGAGTTGAGGAAAAAATAGATGTATGTATATGTATATGTATATGTATATGTATATGTATATGTATATGTATGTGTATATGTATGGCTTAGTTCCTTCACTGTTCACCTGAATCTATCATAACGTTAATCAGTTATATTGCTATACAAAATAAAAAGTTCAAAAGAAAAAATAAATAATTAAGAGAGTCTTAGTCTAAATCAGCCTAAGGGAGGAAATGTATCAGGGAATCAAGCATAGCATGGAAGAACATGCAAAGGCACCCTTGGCAGCAGAATGAAGCATATAATTGGATAACTATAAAAAATATGATGTATACTTTAAACTTGTACAGTGATGTATGTCAATTAATTTCAATAAAACTGGAAATAATAGATACAACTCCTCTAGATCCATGACAAATGTTAGGAGACAAAGCAAGCATGTCGTTATTTGTAAGTTGGCATAATAATTTGTTAATTTGCAAACAGTGAACAAGGTCTGAGAATTGCATAGCTACATAACTTCACTTACTTTAGAAGGATCTGAAATTGTACTTAGAAACACAAATTATTGATAGTAAATATTATTATTTAGTTTTACTTTAATTCTTTTTATTCTTTCTAGAGTTTGAGCCATAATTTTGAAGCTCTCACTCTATGCCTGGTACTATACTAGGCATTTATTATTACATTTATTATTAATTCACTTTCAAAATAATTTGAGGTACTATTTTTTTCTTTTTATTTATTTATTTATTTATTTTTTATTTAATACTTTATTCCGTTTCACAATCCTGCATTGGTTTTGCCATACACTGACATGAATCAGCCACAGATGTACATGATCTCCCAAAGCCGAAGCTCCCCCCACCACCTCCCACCCCAACCATCTCCCCAGATCATCCCGTACACCAGCCCCAAGCATCCTGTATCCTGCTTTGAACATAGACTAGTGCTTCATTTCTTATATAATTGTATACATGTTCCAGTGCCAATCTCCCCAATCATCCCACCCTCTCCCTCTCCCTCAGAAGCCAAAAGTCCGTTCTATACCTCTGTGTCTCTTATGTTGTCTCACTTACAGGGCCATCATACTCTCTTTCTAAATTCCATATATATGTGTCAGTATACTGTACTGGTTTTTTTCTTCCTGGCTAACTTCACTCTGTATAATTGGCTCCAGTTTCATCCATCTCATTAGAACTGAGTCAAATTTATTCTTTTTAAGGGCTGAGTAATACTCCATCATGTATATGTACCACAGCTTTCTTATCCATTCATCTGTTGATGGACATCTAGGTTGTTTCCATGTCCTGGCAATTATAAACAATGCTGCAATGAACATTGGGGTACATGTGTCTCTTTCAATTCTGGTTTCCTCAATGTGTATGCCCAGCAGTGGGATTGCTGGGTCATAAGGCAGTTCTATTTGCAATTTTTTAAGGAATCTCCACACTGTTTTCCATAATGGCTGTACTAGTTTGCATTCCCACCAACAGTGTAAGAGAGTTCCCTTTTCTCCACACCCTCTCCAGCATTTATTGCTTGTAGATTTTTGGATCGCAGCCATTCTGGCTGGTGTGAAGTGGTATGAGGTACTGCTATTTTTTAAACTTTATAGAGAAGGAAATAGGAACAAAGAAGTAGAATGACTTACTAGAGTCAAACATAAAGGAACAATTGTAAACACTATTGGAACCTAGGTTGTCTGCTCTCAGACCTGCTGTTCTTAACCACTGTTTCAGATTCCTTCTATATTTTAATTTTTATTTAATATTTGAACACCTAGAACAGTGTCTGCTACCTACTGAGTATGTGATAAATAATTCTTAAACTGATCAAAGTCTTAAAAGAATAAGATAAATCACCACAAATATTTTTCAAACAGAAATATGTTGTCCATTTGAATTCTAAGCATCCAAAATAGATATACATTTTGGGGGGCTCTAAAATCACTGCAGATGGTGACTTCAGCCATGAAATTAAAAGACGCTTACTCCTTGGAAGAAAAGTTATGACCAGCCTAGATAGCATATTCAAAAGCAGAGACATTACTTTGCAGACTAAGATCTGTCTAGTCAAGGCTATGGTTTTTCCTGTGGTCATGTATGGATGTGAGAGTTGGACTGTGAAGAAGGTTGAACACCAAAGAATTGATGCTTTTGAACTGTGGTGTTGGAGAAGACTCTTGCAAGTCCCTTGGACTGCAAGGAGATCCAACCAGTCCATTCTGAAGGAGATCAGCCCTGGGATTTCTTTGGAGGGAGTGATACTAAAGCTGAAACTCCAGTACTTTGGCCACCTCATGCAAAGAGTTGACTCATTTTAAAAGACTCTCATGCTGGGAAGTATTGAGGGCAGGAGGAGAAGGGGACGACCGAGGATGAGATGGCTGGATGGCATCACTGACTTGATGAACGCTGAGTTTGAGTGAACTCCGGGAGATGGTGATGGACAGGGAAGCCTGGTGTGCTGCCGTTCGTGGGGTCGCGAAGAGTTGGACACAACTGAGTGACTGAACTGAACTGAACTGGACTATAGGAAGTTAAGGTAATTTGCCACGGTTGAAAAGCTAGTAACCATGAGAATTCTGATTTTGATACCCCAGAGACGAGAGTCCAGAAGCTCGGCTTAGGACTGCTGCTGCTGCTGCTGCTGCTAAGTCGCTTCAGTCGTGTCTGACTCTGTATGACCCCAGAAACGGCAGCCTACCAGGCTCCTCTGTCCCTGGGATTTTCTAGGCAAGAACATTGGAGTGGCTTGCCATTTCCTTTTCCGATGCATGAGAGTGAAAAGTGAAAGTGAAGTCGCTCAGTCCTGTCCAATTCTTCAGGACACCATGGACTGCAGCCCACCAGACTCTGTGTTATTCCTTAAACTATGCAAGCAAATGTGAAAACATGTTAATATATCTGCTCTAAACACTCTTTTTTTCAGCCAACTGTTGAGTAATTTAGGGTATCTTTTCATGTTGTCTTTTTGCCTTTAAAGTTCCTCTTTCCTCCTATTCCCTGTTTCTTAAAATTCTGACCTCCCCTAGGAAGCCCCTGAAAGGTAACTTAAGCTCACTTCACCATAAATTCTCTCATTTTCCTCCTGCCACTAGCATCATAAAATCATAGAATTTTTAACCTCAGAGATCTTAAACACCATAGATCCTGAGGTACATTGGAAATCATGTCTGAGATGAAAATGAAGGTCATAGTTGAGTGTTTTGCTCACACAGCTATTTAAGGATAAAAGTTGAACTGAGATATATTCCTTATGATTCCCTTACTTGGATTATTTCCCACATAATTTTCTGCCTAAATATATCTAGTTCTTTTTTCCCTGGTTTACATATTTCTTTTTACTATACAAACTAATTATAATTAGAACATTTTTTTCTATTCCTCATCTTTGTGTTCTCCCCAAAGCAAATACACATTCAGAGTGCAAAATTCAGGGCTCAGCACAATGTTGTAAGGTCATACAGACTGCTTAGAATAATGCAAGCAAAAGTGAAGGTACGTCAATATAAATTGTTAGTTAGAAATTCATCATGGAGATCAAAGATGGGCTTGTGACATTTTGATGATTCTGTATTATTATAAATTATAAGGGCATTTCACTGTTTTAAAATTAAAAACAGTTTTGTCCCAGATGGAAAATTCAGGAAATTTTCCCTGGTTTCTCTTTACAACTCAGATTTAAAATCTATGGGAACATTTTAATTATGTTACGTTAAAAGATCACTTCCAAATGTATGTCCAAAACAATTTCAGAGAAATGAATCATAACCCTAGGGCAGCAGCATGCAACACGAGTCTGTCAGCCATTGTTTCACTTATTTTCACTCTTACTGATTGCTGAAATTTCAAAGGAGATAAATGAAGGTCAATATACCTAGCGCAGAGTGGCTAACACTAACCAATTAGGCTTGGATCTCCCAAATGGTAGTCTCCTATAACATTGTGACATTCTTCCTTCATAGCAACAATAATTTTCTGAGTTTATCAATGATACCTATTCATCAAATAAACTCAATTTGAATAACTGAATTAGACCATTAGTGATTGTAAGGAAGGATTTTTGTAAGGATTTTTTTCTTTTTAAACTTCTTAGTATACTCTATTTTTAAAAGAAGTTTTGGTTTACAAGTTGTATGGATGCTTACTAGTTGAAAATACCAAACCAGAAATTATAAAAAATATATGCTTTGGCATATACCTGGAGCTTATTACTATATTGATCAAAATTATTAATTGTCATATCTTAAACAATCAACACAGAATCTGAAACTTGCTAAATAAATGTCTGGTCAGACATGTCATTGCTAAACAAATGGTTGAAATTTAAATAGCAGGACCCTAATTATCTGCACATCAACAGCATCAGATTTGTTCATAGATGAGAATTGTGTGGCTTCAAAACTCCTCAGTTTTACATGTTTTGTGGCCTTTCTTTCCTTCTAATGGCACTCTTTTAAATAAATTATTCCTTTGTTCTTGATCTTTCAAATATATTGAAAAACAAATAAGGCATTCTCTGGTGACTGTATAGACTGAAGCAACTTAGCATGCACACACACACACACACACACACACACACACACAATAAAAATCTGTGTTTTGAAGGATTTTACCAAACATAAAGAGCCAAGATCTTGTGGATGGTGAACAATGTACTTTTTAGTGTTATTTGGAAACAAGTGGCTAAATGGAAAGCAAAATTTGAAAATCAGAGTAATTGGACTTTACTTTTCCCTTTCATTCCTGCCAACTCAAAAATGATGCTACTATATTGTCAAATAGAACTAGGCTCTGCATTTAGTCTAATTTTTAAAGATTATATAATGGTATAATATTTCATCACAAAAGTATGACCATATGTTCAAGTAAATTAAACCATATACATTAGATTCTCAAAAGTTCTCTGGCAAGCTTCTTTCCATCTCTCTCCTTTTTCTGTATGTTGACCTCATTATTCCAGTTCGCATTTTAGTATACATGGAGGTCAAGTTCATAAACATTGCAATTCTTAAAGTCTTATCACCAGAGGGAAAATAATTCTTTACTTTCAGATCAAATGAGAAAATACTGAGGGAGGGCACCAACTAATTAGTGATTTGTGTAGCCCATCAGTTGTGCAGATCACTAGGGGAAGCATTCTGTCTTTCTCTTTATGACTTTCTCTTCTATAGTCAAGTGTCTATTCTTCATCTAGTCTGAAAACAACAGCCAAGGAAGTGGGTTCATTTCTAACTTGGGACGTATATTTGATGAGAGAAAAGAAAATGAGCTCTTATCCCAAAAGAGAGCTTAATAAAACACAGCCACGTCAAAGGGAATCAGAGGAACATAACATTGATCCACTTATGTCCATAATGGTTTCTAAAAATTTAAAGCAAGCATTGTTTCCTTTCTGCTTACTTATTGCATTATCTCTAAGAATGTGCCACATGCAGAGAAGATATATTGCTTTACTTAAGTTTATGTATATTCCACAGTAAACAAAAATCTTATGTGGGTTTTGAGTTTAGTTCGGTTCAGTTCAGTCACTCAGACGTGTACGACTCTTTGTAATCCCATGACCTGCAGCACCCAAGGAATTACTGTCTATCACTGACTCCCAGAACTTACTCAAACTCGTGTCCATAGAATCAGTGATGCCATCCAACCATCTCATCCTCTATTGTCCCCTTCTCTTCATGCTTTCAATTTTTCCTAGTATCAGAGTCTTTTCCAATGAGTCAGTTCTTCCCATCATGTGGCCAAAATATTGGAGTTTCAGCTTTAGCATCAGTTCTTCCAATGAATATTCAAGATTGATTTCCTTTAGGATTGACTGATTTGATCTCCTTGCAGTCCAAGTTACTCTCAAGACTCTTCTCCAACACCACAGTTCAAAAGGATCAATTCTTTGATGCTCAGCTTTCTTTATAGTCCAACTTTCACATTCATACATGACTCCTGGAAAAAACATAGTTTTGACTAGACAGACCTTTGTCAGCAAAGTAATGTCTTTGATTTTTAATATGCTGTCTAGGTTGGTCATAATTTTTCTTCCAAGGAGCAAGTGTCTTTTAATTTCATAGCTGCAGTCACCATCTGCTTTGATTTTGGAGCCCCCCAAATAAAGTTTGTCACTGTTTCACCATCTATTTGCCATGAAGTGATGGGACCAAATATCATTATCTTATTTTTCTGAATGCTGAGTTTTAAGCCAGCCTTTTCACTCTCCTCTTTCACTTTTATCAAGAGGCTCTTTAGTTCTTTTTCACTTTCTGCCGTAAGAGTGGTGTTATCAGCATATCTGAGGTCATTGATATTTCTCTCGGCAGTCTTGCTTCCAACTTGTGCTTCATTCAGCCTGACATTTCTCATGATGTATTCTGAAAAGAAGTTAAATAAGCAGAGTTACAATATACAGCCTTGATATACTACTTTCCTGATTTGGAACCAGTCTTCTGTTCCATGTCCCGTTCTAACTGTTGCTTGTTGACCTGCATACAGATTTCTCAGGATGCAGGTCAGGTGTTCTGGTATTCTCATCTTATTAAGAATTGTCCACAGTTTGTTGTAATCCCACAGTCCAAGGCTTTGGTGTAGTCAATAAAGCAGAAGTAGATGTTTTTCTGGAACTCTCTTGCTTTTTCAATGATCTAACAGATGTTGGGAATTTGACCTCTGGTTCCTCTGTCTTTTCTAAATCCAGCTTGAACATCTGGAACTTCATGGTTTATGTCCAGCTGAAGCCTGTGATAATTTACAGTGAACAGTGTTGAATTCATGATCTCTGATGAAGAAGATTTAGCTTCAGGACCAGGGACCAGGCTTGATCACTCAAGAGCTTTTGTTTAGCAGAGTTTATTAAAGTGAAAAGGGACAGAGGAAGCTTCTTACAGAGACATCAGAAGAATGATGGAGAGGGCCCCCGTTGCTAGTTTTAGCAAGCTGTTTTTTGTATGTTAGAAAGCTATTAATCAGATAAGAGAGACACCTCTAGGCTGAAGGAGCTTAGCCAGGCCCCTCTCCCAAAATATGCATTTTTGAGATAGGATGGCAAGAGATGTGTCATCCCCCAGCCATAAAACAATTGATATGAATGCTGGTTTGTTGAGCTATTATCAGCGCAAGGTTTGAGAAAAGGAAAAAAAAATTAGTCTTAGGTGGAACCATTTAGATGAAAGGCAAATTCCAAAGCAGATACCTAGCTTCATTAACATAGCTTTTCCATAAGAAACACATTTGTTAGCTCAGGTCTGAGAAAAGTTCAGTTCAGGTGGAACCAGTTGTCATCATAGCAATACAGAATTTAAGAGACACTTGCAGACTGTTTCCTCCATTGGGAGATCACTGGCCTTCCTGCCTGTTACCCTCTCACCTGGCTTGGAGAATTTTGAGCATTACTTTTCTAGCGTGTGAGATGAGCGCAATTGTTAGGTAGTTTGAGCATTCTTGGGCTTCCCTTGTGGCTCAGCTGGTAAAGAATCTGCCTGCAATGCGAGAGACCTGGGTTCAATCTCTGGATTGGGATGATCCCTTGGAGAAGGGAACAGCTACCCACTCCAGTATTCTAGAGAATACTGGAGAATTCCCTGGACTGTATAGTCCATGCGATTGCTAAGAGTCGGACACAGCTGAGCAACTTTCACTTTCTCTTGGGCATTCTTTAGCATTGCTGTTCCTTGGGATTGGAATGAAAACAGACCTTTTCCAGTCCTGTGGCCACTACTGCTGTTTCCAAATTTGCTGGCATGTTGAGTGCAGCACTTTAAGAGTATCATCTTTTAGGATCTGAGATAGCTCAACTGGAATTCCATCATCTCCACAAGCTTTGTTCATAGTGATGCTTCCTAAGGCCCGCTTGACTTCGCATTCCAGGACGTCTGGCTCTAGGTGAGTGATCACACCATCATGGATATCTGTGTCATGAAGTTCTTTTTTGTATAGTTCTTCTGTGTATTCTTGCCACCTCTTGAGTAAATCTATATATTACATTAGGCTGCCATTTATGTACTTTTGAACTTTCAGCTGATTGCCTTGCCTCATCTCACTGTTTAGTTATTAAAACTCCCACTTCATCTGTATCATGCCCCATGGATGTTCTTAACCAACTGCCATAATATTCTACACACAGAGAATGTAATTTAGCTTTCTTTCCTCCAGTGATCTGTTAATGTATTATTTTTACTTAAAATCCATATAAGCACCGCTTTTTCTGCACAGTGTTAAAAGAGTAAACAGGAAAACAAAATAAATGCTTGATTTTGATTATATTCTTTGTACTATTCCCATAGAGAGCTAGAGAGCCCCAAGGAGGAAATATTGAGCGAGTAAATGAATGAGCAGCAAGTGTTCAAAAATAACTCAGAATTAGAGTGAGATTCTATTTCCATTATTCTAGACAGAAACATACAGACCAAACCTCCTTTGGTTTGCTGTCTGCTCTGGTCTTATATCCATCGTGGCCTCCAATGTTCTAGCATTCCCAGTCGGTATGTACGGACAAAGTTAATCTAATGAGTTTATACATTTAAATTGGAAGAATGAGAAAGGTCTAACTATACTGGAAAAATAATTCCACTGTCCACTTAGAAAATCCCTAGTAAAGTGCTCTAGTGAGTGTCCAGTTGCTTCTTTGACAGGGCAAGACCATCCCTTAGGCTATAAACTTGTGAATTTCAGCTGCAGATGCATTAGAGAATCAAGTTAAATGCTTTCATCCTACTTCATACAAAATGCAAACAGAGAGCACATCTTCACTGATATATTTTGATCCCTTCAGAGAAAATAAAAAGTCCCCCAAATGAAGAGGGTCATTTAACCAAAGCTACTCATGATGAGTGACATCAGAATAGTGATAATTCTTTGGATTATTTAAGTGAAAAACATTTTTCTCTTGTAGCCATTAAAGTTGTGTCTTCAAAGACCATTTAATGACATGGGAAATATTCACTACATATTTGGGAGCCAAAAAAAAAAAAATGTTAAAGCCCTATCTGTGTGGTTCTAGTCTTGGGAGAGATACAAGCTTTAATAAAGACAAAGATAAAAATCTACCAATACATCACATTGTTTTGCCTAGGTGACAAATTTAAAGATGATTTTAATTTTATCTTTTCTAATTATATCTATCTTCCAAGTAACCTGCATCAAACTGGTCTTTTAAGATAATTAATAGTTTGGGCTCTGGAGTTAGAATGACTGTGTTTGAACTCAAATTCAAACTCTTACTAGAGGGATGATATTGAACAAGTTACATTTTCTTTATATTTAGAATGTCAACAATACTGACAACATTATAACAGCATAGCTGTGAGAATCTAAAGAATATAAAACTTCTAACACTTCTTAGTAACAGAGTAAGTTCAATAAATGCTAGCTATTTCTGCTGTTGATAGGAGAATGATTTTTTCAAGTGATAATTTTATTTTATTTTTTGCCTAGGAATAAACATATGTACATTGTTCAATCTAAAATCACTATGTCTTAAATTTATTGGAAGTTCAGCCATTCAATATTTGTTAAGACCTAAGATCTCTTTCAGGGGCTCAGCTGAATGCAAAACTTCCATTTTTGTATAAAGTAAAAGTATAGCTAGAGCCTTTGGTTTAGCTGAGAACACTTATGATGGGTTCTTACTAGTCCCTGTAAAGCAAACATCCGACTTGAAATTTTATTTATAAAAGGGAAGCATGTCCTATTAAGATGGTGTTCAACGTTCCCATTTGTTTCAAAAAGGAGAAGAGCAAGACATTCATTACTTTTCTAAAGAACAGGAAGTAGCTTGACAGCCTTCTATGTAATGATTTCTACATTTGTAAGACACAATGTCTTAAAGAAAGAAATGGAAAAAGTTAAAGATAACCTAAATTCTGGAGTTGTGAGTAATTCATACTATTTTTATGTTAACATCTGAAGTTGGGCCAAGACCTGAATGACTTATAATCTTGTGTGTCTGGAAATATATGAGGAGAAAATGTTGATTAATTCCTATTGCCTGACCATATGCCAAAGTGATGTGAATTAGATCAAAGTCCAGAAAATAGAGGAGGACAGAGCAACCTGATATGCTATAGTCCATGACAAAGACTTAGATATGACTTGGTGACTGAACAATAACAATAAATGCCGAAGTATCACTTTTGCTGGTTTGATTTCAATTCTAAAAAATAATAAGATTCAGGCAAAAGAGCTTCCTTGATAAATATTTCTTAAGTACCAGTTGTGTGTGTGTATATGTGTACATGTGTGTGTGTGTATTCTTAATATGCTGTATATACTTCTGGGGATGTGAGATGAATATTCATATTTTAAAATAGTTCTGATTAAGGATTTTAAAGAGTATATTACTCATCAATTTCTCCATTATTTACCACTGTTATCTAATATGGA
>SJYC01039465.1:0-14598 GCA_006408675.1 Madoqua kirkii | reverse complement strand
TGAGGCAGAGTTACTCTGCTTGATATTGAGAATATACTTATAATCTTTTCTTCTCAAGCAAAAGAAATAATATTTTGTTGTAAATATCAATGCCATATGCTTTATTTTAAATTTTCATTGTTAGTTCATAACATTGAAATAATATTATCACTGAATGATTTAAGGGCTTAAATTTAGCAGCATTCTTGCCTGCAGAATTTCATGGGCAAAGGAGCCTGGGAAGGCTACAATCCATGGGGTTGCAAAGAGTCAGATATAACTGAGCCACTAACACTTTCACTTTCTTTTATATTTTTATTTCATTAGAATTTGAAGTATTTGATTGCTTATTTTAAAGAAGAAAGCCCCAGTTCTATTCTCACTGTTCTGGGGCTGATGAAATCCTGAATATCAATGAAGAAGCTATTTTATAACTTGAACTACTTCTTTAATAAAATTTTGTTGGTTCTCATATTTATTCTTGTCTATAGAAACTAAGATAATATTCCTCAACCAGGAAGAAGTACCATTGGAGTAACAGATAATCAAGTTTAATGTTCTTCAGCAAATTTCTATAAATGAAGCATTTTTGGCATTCACTACTTCAAGGCTGTTGGGCTTCTGTCCACTTCTCTTAGACTCATGTCCTTCACGTGCCCAGAAGATCTATGACTTCAGAATACATGGAAAGCTGCAATTTCTCCTTAGAAATATTGTTTATAATATCCCTTCTTTTCCATTTTTCCCATCCTGCCTTATCTTCAGCACCCTTTAAGAGCCTTCTCATCTTATTTTCTGACTCTATCTCTTTCCCCTCCAAATCAGTCCTGCATTTGTTTGTCCTTAGATCTTCTTAAAGAATGCTTCTATTGAATATACAATGGTTGCCTGGTAGCTCAAATGGTAAAGAAGCTGCCTGCAATGCAGGAGACATAAATTCGGTCCTTGGATCAGGAAAATCCTCTGGATAAGGGGATGACAACCCACTCCAGTGTTCTTCCCTGGAGAATTCCATGAACAGAGGAACCTGGTAGGCTACAGTCCATGGAGTCACAAAGAGTTGGACACAACTGAGCAACTGACACACACACAGCCAAGGGGGAGGCAGAGTAGAGAAGGGATGGTTGGAAGCTTGGGATTAGCAGATGCAACTATCACACATGGTATGAATAAATAATAATGCTATACTATATACCACAGGTAAATATATCCAATATCTTATAATAATAGTGAAAAGAATATGAAATATATATATACTTCAATCACTTTGTTGTACAGCAGACATTAACACAACATTGTTAATCAATAATACCTCAATAAATTAAAACTTTTACAAAAGAATGCTTGTATTAAATTACCCTAAAAACATCATTGCTTCTTATTTTATTCCGAATTCATCACATGTTAAACTTCAAGTTTCCCTGAATGATTCTTAATATTCCTTTTTCATTATTGCCATACTGCTGTTTCTAATATTCAAAATTTCATTTCTATGTTTTCACCATTTGTTTACTCTTTGTTTGTTTTCCTTTAGAAAACCCTTCATTTTCCTTGAATTTTTCAAGTCTTACCACCCTAAAAACATCATTGCTTCTTATTTTATTCCGAATTCATCACATGTTAAACTTCAAGTTTCCCTGAATGATTCTTAATATTCCTTTTTCATTATTGCCATACTGCTGTTTCTAATATTCAAAATTTCATTTCTATGTTTTCACCATTTGTTTACTCTTTGTTTGTTTTCCTTTAGAAAACCCTTCATTTTCCTTGAATTTTTCAAGTCTTACCTGGGTGTCAAATGCAGACAAATTTATAACTTTTGTGTACATATATATATGATTTAATCCATAATTGATGTCTTTACTCTGAGTTATTATAAATAAAATACTTTTCAGGTAAAATCTTATATACTATACTTATAGCATTATTTTCCCTTTCCTTCCATTCTTCTATTTCTTCCTTCTTTCCTCCCTTTTCACTCTTTTCCTCCACTGTCCTTTTCATTCCACCTGCACTAATACCACACAAATTATAATTATTGTACATGGTAACATCAGGTCATGCCAATCATACATTTTCTCCTTTTGCCTTTCAGTTACTGAATCCCCTGACTT
Source organism: Madoqua kirkii (assembly GCA_006408675.1). Classification (NCBI taxonomy): domain Eukaryota; kingdom Metazoa; phylum Chordata; class Mammalia; order Artiodactyla; family Bovidae; genus Madoqua; species Madoqua kirkii. The sequence goes on along the minus strand of SJYC01039465.1, from coordinate 12,505 downwards.
TTAACTGAGCAAATGACACCACACCTATATGTGAGAATGTGATTAAGTTCCAGCCACTTGGATACAAAGAAAAGTGACTTGTTAGGTTTACAGTCCACATTCTTGCACTTTACTCCTTTTCCCATTCCAATGGGCTAAAATATATAGAATTATTTTACCTGAGGAGAAGGACATGGCAACCCACTTCAGTACTCTTGCCTGAACAGTCCATGGATGGAGGGGCCTGGAAGGGTATAGTCCATGGGGTCATGAACAGTGGGACATGAGTGAAGTAACATAGCAGCAGCAGCAGCAGCATTTTACCCCAGCCAACTCTGTTCATGCAGAAGAAGACAGATTCATAGAATGAGTATGATTTACACTAGACCTTGAAAAAGAAGTGCTTTATTAATTTGTATTGAGTGTATTATTCCATTCTTTATTTTTTTAGGTGAATAGACTACATCTTTTATTTCAATATTTATAACTGTGTAGCAAATTTTTGCTCAAAACTCTTGTTTACATAAAAAGGTAATGTTCATAATTATTTAAATTATTGTTAGAGTTTATGTAGAAATGGTATTCATTAAGGATTAAAACTTTAAATTGAAGTAGATTTTCAAAGTGGATTTTTAAGTTAACATTGCTTGCTTGCTTAGTCACTTCAGTCGTGTCCAACTCCTGTGACCCTGAGCCTGCCAGGTTCCTTTGTCCTGGAGTGGGTTGCCATTTCCCATATTTATAACTGTGTAGCAAATTTTTGCTCAAAACTCTTGTTTACATAAAAAGGTAATGTTCATAATTATTTAAATTATTGTTAGAGTTTATGTAGAAATGGTATTCATTAAGGATTAAAACTTTAAATTGAAGTAGATTTTCAAAGTGGATTTTTAAGTTAACATTGCTTGCTTGCTTAGTCACTTCAGTCGTGTCCAACTCTGTGCAATTCCATAGATGGCAGCCCACCAGGCTCCCCCGTCCCTAGGATTCTCCAGGCAAGAACACTGGAGTGGGTTGCCATCTCCCTCTCCAATGCATCAAAGTGAAAAGTGAAAGTGAAGTCACTCAGTCATGTCCAACTCTTAGCAACCCCATGAACTGCAGCCTACCAGGCTCCTCTGTCCATGGGATTTTTCAGGCAAAAGTACTGGAGTGGGGTGCCATTGCCTTCTCCGAAGTTAACCTTGGTCAGTAGTAAAGATTTGTCTGGATAAATAGAAACATCCAACAAGTACTTGCTATATACGAGATATACTTTATCTTACATGTATCAAGTTATAAGTATCTCTTTAAAAACCTGTGAAATTGTTATTATTTCCAATTTTGTATAAGTGGATGGTGGCCAGGAAATACTAAATAATTTTCCCATAGTCATACTGTTGGTAAGAGGAAAACATGGTATTTGAAAGTACTGATGCTAGATCTAGATTCTACCCTCTTAACTAGTCTGCTGTATGGAATGGGTACAATATAGGTCTCAATCCATGGAACCAACTCTCACAGTCAATTAACTATTCTACCTGTAACTCAGATCAGGAAATTTATCTGTAAGTAAAATACTAAAGTAAAACAAGTTGCACAAAATCACCCTAGGAAAGTGAAAGCTGAGAAAGTAAAACAGGAATTTTGTATTTATTTTAGAGAAAAAAAGAATATTAGAGAGAATTTTTAGGGGGACATATTTCAAGTTTTCATTTTTGCTCCATAAAAATTACATCTTAGATAACGGTTTACTTGGATTGAGGACTAAAGAAGTTTAGGACATGCAACCTGAAAATTCACCACTTTATACACTGATTGTTTTGAGCTAAAGGCACTTGCAAAGCACAACATGCAGGGAGAAACTTTCTCTGAACTCCCTTTTCTTTTTTTTGCCTAAAGACAAATTCTCTAGAAGAAATCCAATTGTCATAAATCTCTCCCCGAGTGTTTCACAAACCAGAGAAGGTTGAGACTTATCACAGAAGAGGTGCCTAGAGGTGAACATCACATCCAGAAAACTTTGTCACAAACTATCCTAGCTCTCATCAATTTTACTGGGGCCTGTTTATTTTTCCTAAGATTTACTGACTCTTTCCTAAGTCACCTACATCTCCTTTCCTTTTCTTCTATTAACATGGTATATAACTTGCAAATCTCACTTTTGGGGGCGGGGGCAAAAAGGGATGTTCACTTTTTTCCTGATGCCCTTGTACATTTAATATTAAAAATGAATACACTTGTATACTTTTTAATCTGCCATTTATTAGTTTATTTCAGAACCTCAGCAATTGTACCTAAGAGGATGGACAGAAAATCTTTCCTTCCCTATATCAGTTCAGTTCAGTCACTCAGTTGTGTCCGACTCTTTGCAACCCCAGGAATAGCAGCACACCAGGCCTCCCTGTCCATCCTGGAGTCTACCCAAACCCATATCCATTGAGTCAGTGATGCCATCCAACCATCTCATCCTCTGTCGTCCCCTTCTCCTCCTGCCCTCAATCTTCCCCAGCATCAGGGTCTTTTCAAATGAGTCAGCTCTTCATCAGGTGGCCAAATTATTGGAGCTTCAGCTTCAACATCAGTCCTTCCAATGAACACTCAGGACTGATCTCCTTTAGGATGGACTGGTTGGATCTCCTTGCAGTCCAAGGGACTCTCAACAGTCTTCTCCAACACCATAGTTCAAAAGCATCAATTCTTCTGCACTCAGCTTTCTTTGTAGTCCAGCTCTCACATCCATACATGACTACTGGAAAAACCATAGCCTTGACTAGATGGACCTTTGTTGGCAAAGTAATGTCTCTGCTTTCCTATATGATCACACTTAAATATTCAGCAACCTTCTGCATATTCTGATCTTCCAAGTAACAAATCTCTGCCAAGAATTGATATGTTCACTGGGTGGCAACAAACTTAGAATTCAGAAACGTCCTGACAAGCCTATAATTCTTTTGATTCTCATTGTTTGTTTTGTAAGCAAATTATGTCTACTTTCTGACTGAGGGGGTAGCATCTGGCATGTCTTTATTTTTTCCTTATTTTTAAGGGTGAATTTTTAAGAAAAGCATTGCAGATTCTCAACCACCAGCTTAAATGCCTTAACCAGTTGAACTTTTTTGAGGCCAACTTACTCAATATCTTTATGTGTGCCAATTTCTCTGGAAAGATTTCTCTTTCACTAATTAAATATGGCTGAGGTTTCAAATTTCAGCTCACATCAAAGCTAGCCACTGCCAACCCTCAAAACTACCCATTATAATATCACAGCCATTGATCTAAAAATACAGGAAAGGTTATGTTCCTCACTTTCATACATTGTTTCAAACATTTTGCTTTTAGAATATAGACCAAAATCCAGTATTTAGGCCTGTGAAGCTCTTTATGGTCAACCACCCTCTGCCTTCCCAGACTCAAAATGATCTGTTCTGTTCCTCACTTTAAGTGTCTTACTAGTAGTAGTGTTAGTCACTTAGCTGTCTGATTCTTTGCGACCCCATGGACTGTAGCCCACCAGGCTCCTCTGTTCATGGAATTCTCCAGGCAAGAATGCTGGAGTGGGTTGCCATGCCCTTCTCCAGGGGATCTTCCTCATCCAGGGATTGAACTCATGTCCCCTGCATTGGTAGGCAGATTCTTAACCACTGGACCACAAGTTTAAATATCTTAGCCAGGTTGAACTGTTTTGTGTTTTACTTACTCAAAATCTTTATATGTGCCATTTTCTCTGGAACGATTTTTCTTCCACTAATTAAAAGGCCTATTTATGTTTCAAATTCTAGCTCATATATCACATTCTAAGGAAAGTTTTCACTGATCTGATAAACAAATTAAACTTTTCCTATTATTCACTTTCCTTACTCCAGTAACTTTATTCAACACAATTAATCATAGTTTAAAATATGTTAATTCACATAATCACTTGATGAATGTCTGCCTCCTCCAGTCAGTAAGTTTCTGGACAGGAGGGACTGTATTATCTTACTTAAGATTTTAAGATGCCCTAGCAGAGCATGACTTACGTTAGGTCTACAGTAAATATTTATTGAATAAATGAAAGAATAGGAATTGAGGAGAGTATACAATTTAGTTTTTAAACAATGAGAAAATAAATTGTGTAATGAGGAAATATTAGATACGCAGATCTCCTAAAATTCATAGAAAAATAATTCATTACTAAAGTAAACTAAATTTTTATTTTAAATTGCATGAACAACAAGAATTGAAGGCAGGAGGAGAAGGGGACAAGAAAGGATGAGATGGCTGGATGGCATCACTGACTCAATGGACATGAGTTTAAATAAACTTCAGGAGTTGGACAGGGAGGCCTGGCATGCTGGGGTCGCGAAGAATCAGACACGACTGAGCGACTCGACTAAACTGAACTGAACTGAGTAACCTGATGAAAAAGTGAATAATTAAGATCAAACCTGTCACAAACAGTTCCTTTCTTATAAACTCACTTTCTGTGTCTAGAATGAAAATGAAGGGGGTTATTGTACCAGTACAAAGTGTGTGTTGGAGGAGATGGTGCTACAGAAGGAAAAAGATGATCCTTACCAGGGTGGATCAGCTGTCTGAGTGTTCAACACATTTCTCTCTTATCCATTCTATGCATGTACACAGAACTGATTCCAATTTAATCCTAAATAAATTTAAAAAATAATTAAATGTACAAGTTGGTAAATTCTATTTTGGTTTCCAAGAGCTTGTGCAGAACTATTCAGGACAATAAATTCTTGCAGCCAAAGTGTGTAAACTTAAAGGAAGTGAGAAAAAAAATAGAAATATTACTCTGAAAAATATCATTCTTTTAAATATGAACATTTGCTTAGTCCACAAAAATATAAATAAAATTTAAAACTTTCTTTAAATTATTAAAATAATAATAAAAATACTCATTAACTGCTCTGAGGGCCAGATTTTGGCAATGGGGTATTGACAATGTCCTCCTGGCAGAGGCAATAAATATATGCATAACAAGATGTGCCCTGAGGTAATGGAAGCAGGAAAAGTCAAGCATAATTTCAGAGACACACCAGAACTTTATTAAATTTATTTACATATCAGACAATTTTTTGATGCTTCACTGTTTTAAAGTGTTAGTCATATATGATATGATGTGTGTCAAAACCAATACAATATTATAAAGTAAATAGCCTCCAATTAAAATAAATAAATTTATATTAAAAAAAAATAAAGTGCTAGTCACTTAGTCGTGCCTGACTCTTTGCGACCCCAGGAACTGCGACCTACCAGCCTTCTCTGTCCATGGAATTTCTATGCAAGGGTACTCGAGTGGGTTGCCTTTCCTTCTCCAGAGGATCTTTCAAACCTGGGGTATCAAACTCGGGTCTCCTGCACTGCTGAGAGATTCTTTACTGACAACATGCCCATAAATTCTTGCTTGGGTGAAGTCAAGCTAGAAATATGGCCCAGTCCTAAAGTAATCTAAAACTATGGAATAAGTATGAAGTATTTCTAAATCAGTGTCTGGTACTAAATGACAGATGTGCAAATAGCGACAGAATTCCATCCATTTCTTAATGACTTCCTTGGACAGATATTTGCCTTAAGATTTTTTTCTGAATGAACTATGAAGATACAGGTTTTATCAAATTAGTTCTTGATGGAATATCCAGCTAAGAAGTCAGTAACATTTGCTTATGGACACTAACTCTTTTTAGGCTCTTTTTCATCCCATAAGGAGAGAGGCTTGCATGGATGAGAGTAGATATATTTTAAATGGCCCTATTGTAAAGTACTCTTGCCAGGAGAATCCCATGGATGGAGAAGCCTGGTAGGCTAGAGTCCATGGGGTTGCTAAGAGTCGGATACGACTGAGCGACTTCACTTTCATTTTTCACTTTCATGCATTGGAGAAGGAAATGGCAACCCACTCCAGTGTTCTTGCCTGGAGGATCCCAGGGACAATGGAGCCTGGTGGGCTGCCGTGTATGGGGTTGCACAGAGTCAGACACGACTGAAGCGACTCAGCAGCAGCAGCAGCAGCAGCAATGTAGAGTCAGCTAGTTTATTATACACCAAATAAACTTTAGGTTGCAGAGTAGTTTTCTTCCTTTAATACTTTGAAAGAAGTACAGATTGTTTCCTGGAGGTGGAAAATGTCTATATGGTTGTTCAATTTTCTGTAGTTTTCAAATACATTGAAAATATATTCCTTTTCCTTAAAAAAATTATTTCTGTCAACATAAGCATTTTGTGATAAATGACAATGAAGCTAGCTACATAAGGATGATATATCGTAAACATAAAATAATATCAAACAGTTTCTTTAAGCTAGGGGATTGCATATTTTTGAATAAAAATATTCTACTTGGCAATTTTTCATTAAGAGGAACTTGAGAATATTTGTAAAATTGTTCCTATAAATAATGTCCTTTGTTTCAAAGTATAATGTGATTTTCATTTTAAGCCACCTGACTATAATGCTTTGAATATTCCCTTGGAACAGATTACAGTCTAAGAAGGTTGGAATAAAGGGAGTGTGCAACTTTGTATCAATTTTCCAAGAAATTTTACACAGGGAGCTTTTTATTTTTTATGTTAACCAAAAGTATTGTTGAGACTATAAAGTTAGAAGAATCATAGAAAGATGAAGTTAAATGATTAAGTTGAATAATGAGACAGAAAACCCAAAACAGTTGTGATTTTTATTCATCCAGTGATGGTATCTGTAAAACCTGTCATAAAGAATTCTAATTAAAAAGAATAACCTATTCACTCATAAAGAGCACACACAGAACAGAAGAATATTATTTTGGAAGAATGTTAGTGCAGTATGAACTGGAAGATGAAAATGTTCTTTTGATACCTGATGTCAGTTACTTACTATACCTCATGAAAAATACTCATTTTCACTTCATGTCCCATTTTTATTAAACATCAGTGTGGGGCAAAGTCTACATTTTAACTTACTCGTTATAATTAAGGAGATAAGTTATGGCAAAATAGGACTGACTCAAAGGAAATCTGTTGCATTGTATACAGATTTTGACCCTGGGTTCTAATTCTAATCATTTTACTTTAAGTGGACTCTGTCCTTAATTAAGACACTTAGGCTCTCTCTGTACTAATTTGAAAAGTAAATGAGTGGTTTCAGTAAAATCTAGAATCCTTTCTAGCTTCAGTTGTTTAATACTGAATGTAGAAATCAAGAACAAACTAGTGGCTTCCAGTGGGGAGAAGGGACGAGATAGGAATATGGGATTAAGCGGTACAAACTATTATCCATAAAGTAAATAAGTACCAATGATATATTGCATAACACAGGGAATATAGCCAAATTTGATACTAGCTTTCAATGGACTGCAAGGAGATCCAACCAGTCCATTCTGAAGGAGATCAACCCTGGGATTTCTTTGGAAGGAATGATGCTAAAGCTGAAACTCCAGTACTTGGCTACCTCATGTGAAGAGTTGACTCATTGGAAAAGACTCTGATTCTGGGAGGGATTGGGGGCAGGAGGAGAAGGGGATCACAGAGGATGAGATGGCTGGATGGCATCACGGACTCGACGGACGTGAGTCTGAGTGTATTCCGAGAGATGATAATGAACAGGGAGGCCTGGCGTGCTTTGATTCATGGGGTCGCAAAGAGTTGGATATGACTGAGCGACTGAACTGAACTGAACTGAATGGGGCATAATCTATAAAAAGTACTGAATCTCTACATTATATACTTGAAACAAATGAAGTAAAATTCGCCCAGTCGTGTCTGACTCTTTGCGACACCATGGACTGTAGTCCGCCAGGTTCCTCTGTCCAGTGAATTCTCCAAGCAAGTATACTGGAGTGGCTTGCCATTTCCTTCTCCAGGGGTTCTTCCTGGTCCAGGGATTGAACCTGTGTCTCCTGCATTGCAGGCACCAGGGATGTAAATCAACTATGCTACAGTTAAAAAAAATACTGACTGTGTCTCACCAGCAACCATGATGAATGACTCAGCTTCTAGAAAATTCTCATCATTTTAGTGAGTAACCACTTTAGTTTTAGCTCATTACATCATAATTTTTCAGCGCTGGATTAACATTTATATTCAGTAAGGATTTGTACCAGCTCAGTCTCAGACCGTGGTTTTAATAATGTTAGAGAAATAATGTATCTATGCCGACAGAAACATTCCTCCAGACTAATATAGAATCGAGAACACAATATGTAACTGGGTAAGCATTAACAGATCTATATGCATATAAGGAATCACAACAGTGACTATGAAGTTGGAACAAAATTTCACATATGTTATACAGAAATTAAGATGATAGAAAAAGGATTCACTATCTTGTTGAGAGACTAAGGGCCTTACTTTCTCATCCTCTCCCATACATTTCATGAGGAACCCCTGAGCTGTTTAAAGGTACATTTTGACATAGGTGAAAATCATCTGGCCTGTAACTTTAGAGATAGTCCTATATTGTGAATACTTGAGAATTGACTTAATTCCTAGAGTAATTTGTCTCTGTTCCAAAAATCATTATGACTTAAATTTACTATGTTCCCAAGGGAACATACACACACATAGATATGGGAGAATTGGTCTAATAGCCCTTTATAGCAGAGAAAATCATTTTTATTTTCTCAAAGTATAAAGAAACTCATTTGAGTTTAATTATTTTGGCTTCAAAAAATAACACATTCTTATTTTGAGACTAGACTTTCAGTGGAAACATCATATATAATCACAAAGTGTAAAGTGCAAAGCAAACACCACCAAATAGGACTTCAGCATAGGAATTAGTTGTTGGCATTGTATAATAGTGCCACAAATTATCATCCTCTTTGTTTCATATTAATGTTAATTTAATTACATTTGCCCACAATCTGCTATGGCTTGACACTTATCCATATCTTGAAAAAGAAAAGTACTTTCTTCATTGTTCTAATTCTTTGTTGTTCAATAAAGATAAAACTGAAGCCATGTGTGGAATTTTGAATTTTCTAGTATCTGCATTAAAAGTAAAAAGAAAAACATGTAAAATTAACTTTAGCAATGCTTCTTATTTAGTCTGCTGCTGTTGCTAAGTCACCTCAGTCGTGCCCAACTCAGTGCGACCCCACCAGGCTGCCCCGTCCCTGGGATTCTCCAAGAAAGAATACTGGAGTGGGTTGCCATTTCCTACTCCAATGCATGAAACTGAAAAGTGAAAGTGATGTTGCTCAGTCATGTCCTACTCTTAGCGACCCCATGGACTGGAGCCCACCAGGCTTCTCCATCCATGGGATTTTCCAGGCAAGAGTACCGGAGGGGGTTGCCAGTGCCTTCTCCCTTATTTAATCTAATATTTCTCAAATACTGCCAGTCAATAAATAATCAATATAAAAAGTATTGAGATGTTATATTTTTAATCAAGTCTTTGTAATATGGTGTGTATGGTATTAATACATTTATAGCACCTCTCAATAGAGATCATACACATTTCATATGCTCAGTAAGCACATGCTACTAGTGGCTGTCACATTAGCACAGTTCCACTCAAGTACATAAGGAATATGTGATGTGTGCTCTGTGATGATGGCATACATAGATTTTATTCTGGGAGTTTAGGTTACAGGCCAATAAGATTATATTTTTCAATTTCTATTGTGGTTTGTGGGTAATAACTACAAACATTCTTTTCTAGCCCCTGAGTTCCAAAGTGAGAACCAGACTCAAGTTTCATATAGATAGAAATCAAAATATCAGCTTCAATTTAAAAAAAAAAAGCAGCATTTTATAATACAGCTTAGATCTGTAGCTTCATTACACTTCCCTGTCCTGGTCACTAGGTCCAGCTTCAGTGCCGTTTGTCTGCATGGGGATAAACTGAGTGAACTAAACTCTCCCTCAAGTGTGATCAGATTTTTAAAAATCTCTCTTTAATTTTTTTGAGGAAGGAAGGAATTTGAAAAAAAATTTTTTTTTCCCCAATACCATTTGCCTTGGGGAACAGAATGAACAGGAGAATAGTAAGTCTCTAAAGCTATTCCTAAATTCCTAAGAGAAATAAGATTCTATTATGGAGAACTATGTAGCACCATTTTAGAAGGAGGTACACAAAGAGCTTTTAGTTAGAATTGTGAGTGATTTTTATTTCTAGAAGTAGGAAAAAATACAAATCTATGTTAGAAGAGAAAGGTTAAAATTCTTTTAACTAAAATTACAGATGAGTTTATTTGAATATTTACCATACCATGCCAATTAAAAAAACAACAATTTCTTTTCCCATTTAGGTTATTACTGAAATTGAAAAAGAATAGGCACATATATATGTATAACTGAAGCACTTTGCTGAATGCCTGATACTAGCACAATATTGTTGATTAACAATACACCAATATAAAATAAAAATTAAGATCATAACAACATGCATATAGTGTATCTATTTAACTTTCCAGGTCTCTGTTTCCTATGACCTTCAGGGATCTGTCAGAAAATGACTGATTAGACTGAAAATAAGCACCCTGGGCCAGACATATGTTGTTAGGGTGACTTGTCTATTGTTGATTACAGCTCAGTGAAAAATGGCTGACGTTTCATGCCCCAAAGTGTGTAAGCGGCCTTATTGAAGCTTGCTTATTTATTCTTTCGTTTCAGTGCTAAACAATCAGTGACCAACTGATATGACTTAAAGAAACTGGTTTCTTCCATTTGTCCTCCTTAGTAGTTTTTTATGTTGAAAGTAGCCAAACAAACTAAATTCAAGTTCACCTTTGCCTGATCTCCCTCCCCACCTGATAAATGATTATCAAGTACAATCACAAAAATATCTGAGTGGGGAAGAAAACAAATGCATTGTTTATTATTTTTCTTTAGTTTTCAAGCTTTATTCTTTTGTATTTTTTAATTCAGTATTTTTTTTTCCAGCCCATCAAAAAAGATAATAGGATCTGATATTCAGTCAAATCTGAGGTTATCTGTTTTGAACAATCATTTAAACAAATCATTTAAACAATCATAAAAAAAAATCATTAAAGTTGGGGATTAGAAAACTATAGGTAGTTTCAGAGAATGTAGCGGATACATTATTAAGGCCCTGCATAACTGAGGCACTGAGTCCTGAGAGGAAGTTGACTTGAGAGACAATGGAGGACCACTGGAAGCTTTATGACTACACAGTTTTTGTGAAGATCGTACACCATTTCTTCTGTTACTTGATACTATTATTTAACACCCTTCCTTCATGTCTTTATTCCATCTCTACTAAATACCACCCGCCTATTCAAAATCACCTGATAATACTTTCCCTTAAATGAGAATGTTAACCCAAACCTTCATTTGACTCTTGGCAGATGTCAAGTCAAAAGAAACAATCAAGCCAAAAGAAGAAGGGATTTATTACCCACAGCAAGTAAGTAGAGCACGAGGAGCTTTCTCAAAGCTGTGAAGCACTGCATTGATTTTTTTTTTCTTTTCTGAACATATATACCAGAGATGAAAAGCAGTGTGAAACTCATGAAATATTTGGAAATAATTAAGAGCAGTGAGTTATTTTAATAGCTATATTTGCATTCTTACTATGTGATTTTCATGCTAGACACACTAGTGACATCACTATAAGATAGTTGGTCCTGACTTTAAAGATTTCAAATCTTATCATCTAGATTGTAATATGGGGACAAAATGTTGTGTTAACATGAAGGAGGACACTCTTCTTACAAAATACTTCAGAAACTTTCTTTAGAAATCTGAAGGAAGAAGAACATCTTTCTTCCTTCAGTGTAGCACAGATTGACTGCAAAGAAAATCTTTGCAAAGGAAATGACTAATGGGAGTTTCAGGTAATTCCTCACTTGATCTGCCCAAATAAATTTTAATTTAATGAAAAAAATCAATTTCCATCTGTTCAACTTCAGAAACTTTCTTTAGAAATCTGAAGGAAGAAGAACATCTTTCTTCCTTCAGTGTAGCACAGATTGACTGCAAAGAAAATCTTTGCAAAGGAAATGACTAATGGGAGTTTCAGGTAATTCCTCACTTGATCTGCCCAAATAAATTTTAATTTAATGAAAAAAATCAATTTCCATCTGTTCTTTGGCATATTATAGACAAAGTTTAAAAACCTGATAACCTCAATGTCTAAAAAATATCTGATGCCTGACAAAGCAATGAAAAATGTACAGCTGACCCTTGAACAACTTGGGGGACAAGGGCACTGACCCTCTGAAGAGTTTTAAACTCACATATTACTTTAGACTTCCCAAAAAATCTTATCCTCTCCTAGCTTACTGGTGATTAGAAGCCTTACCAATAATATAAATGGTTAATTAACAGATATTTCATATCTTATAAAAATTATATACTGTATTTTTACAATAAAGTAAGCTACAGAATAGAAGATGTTATTAAGGAAATGATGAAGAAAATACATTTACAGTATTGTAATGTATTTATTGATAACAGAAATTTATATTATCTGTCTATAAGATGAGTCATCTTTCAGTACCTACATTAATATTGTTATATGATACAAAACACAGTAGATGTTATACATACTACCTGTCTCTTATACACATCTTGCTAAAGCTGAAACTCCAGTACTTGGCTACCT
>SJYC01039464.1:0-14088 GCA_006408675.1 Madoqua kirkii | reverse complement strand
TTTATTAATTGTAGTAATGATTTTTAGTAATCAACATATTTTGAGGGGATTATAGAAAAGGGCTATTATGCAGTATAAATGAGATGATACATATAAAGCACCAAGAATGTGGCCTGCCACAGCATCAGTAGTAGTTCTTATTATTTTTTAAATTTTGTTTATTAATTATATCACTATTGTTTTAATATAATGGCTCTAAAAATTTGGTCACATGAAATTAATACAAATATTTACTTTCTTTCTCCCCCTAACATCCTAACCTACACAAGCCCTCTAGACAGTTAGTATTACCTGATGATACTTTTCTCATTCTTATCTCATTTCCTTTAATTGGGCCCATATCTAGCCTCTTCAACTAAGCTCTATTTATAGGAGAATAGCACATACATTTCACAATATCAGGAAACCCATCTTGAGGGTTCCCCAGACATCTCTGTCTTCTCAATCTCATTTGACACATATTGCCTAGATAGTATTAAATTCTAGCTACTTGTATTACTAACTGAAAGAATTATAGTTTTCTCATATGTAAAATGGGCTTCCCTCATGGCTCAGCAGTAAAGAGTTTACCTGCCAATGCAGGCAATACAAGTTCAATCCCTGGCACAGGAAGATCCCCTGTAGAAGGAAATGGCAAGCCACTTCAGTATCGTTGCCTGGGAAATACCATAGACAGAGGAGCCTGGTGGGCTACAGTCCATGGAGTTTTGGAAGAGTTGGACATGATTTATTAACCAAATTTCTATGAGTTGGGGATAATAATTATTACATATCTCAAGAGGCTGTGAAGACTAACTCATAAGGTAAATATGCCTGAATCATTTCAGTTCAATCACACAGTCGTGTCCAACTCATTCCATTCCATAAACTGAAGCATGCCAGGATTCCATGTCTATCACCAACTCCTGGAGCCCACTCAAACTCATGAGTCAATGTTGCCATACAACCATGTCAACCTCTCTCATCCCTTTTTCCTCCCCACTTCAATCTTTCCCAGCACAACGGCATTTTCAAATGAGTCAGCTCTTTGCATCAGGTGGCCAGAGTATGGGAGTTTCAGTTTCAGCATCAGTTCTTCCAATCAATATTCAGGACTGATTTCCTTTAGGACAGACTGGTTGTATCTTGTTGCTGTCCAAGGGACTCTCCAGAGTCTTCTCCAACACCACAGTTCAAAAGCATCAATTCTTCAGCACACAGCTTTCTTTATAGTCGCAACTCTCACATCCATACATGACTATTGGAAAAACCATAGCCTGGACTAGACGGACCTTGTTGGAAAAGTAATATCTCTGCTTTTCAATATGCTGTCTACGTTGGTTATAACTTTCCTTCCAAGGAGCAAGTGTCTTTTAATTTCATGGTTGCAATCACCATCTGCACTGATTTTTGAGCCCCCCAAAATAAAGTCAGTCACTGTTTCCACTGTTTCCCCATCTATTTGCCATGAGGTGATGGGACCAGATGCCATGATCTTAGATTTTTGAATGCTGAGTTTTAAGGCAACTTTTTCACTCTCCTCTTTCACTTTAATCAAGAGGCTTTTTAGTTCCTCTTCACTTTCTGCCATAAGTGTGTTTCATCTGCATATCTGAGTTTATTGATATTTCTCCTGGCAACTTTGATTCCAACTTGTGCTGCATCCAGCCCGGCATTTCACATGACATAGTCTGTGTATAAGCTAAATAAGCAGGGTGACAATATACAGTCTTGATGTACTCCTTTCCTGATTTGGAACCAGTCTGTTGTTCCATGTACAGTTCTAGCTGTTGCTTCATGACCTGCATATATATTTCTCAGGAGGCAAGTCAGGTAGTCTGGTATTCCCTTCTCTTTAAAAATTTTCCACAGTTTTTGGTGATTCACACAGTCAAATGCTTTGGCATAGTCAATAAAACAGAAGTAGATGTTTTTGGGAAACTCTCTTGCTTTTTTTTGATGATCCAATGGATGTTGGCAATTTGTTGTCTGGTTCCACTGCCTTTTTTAAGTTCAGCTTGGACATCTGGAAGTTCATGGTTCATGTACTGTTGATGCTTGGCTTGCAGAATTTTGAGCATTACTTTGCTAGTCTGTGAGCTGGATGCAATTGGGCAGTGCTTTGACCATTCTTTGGCATTGCCTTTCTTTGGGATTGGAACAAAAACTGAACTTTTCCAGTCCTGTGGCCACTGCTAAGTTTTCAAAATTTGTTGGCATATTGAGTTCAGTACTTTCACACCATCTTTTAGGATTTGAAATAGCTCAACTGGAATTCCATCACCTCCACTAGCTTTGTTCATGGTGATGCTTCCTAAGGTCCATTTGACTTTGACTTCCAGGATGTCTGGCTCTAGGTAAGTGATCAAACCTTCATGATTATCTGGGTCATGAAGAGTCTTTTTTGTATAGTTCTTCTCTGTATTCTTGCCACCTTTTCTTCATATCTTCTGCTTCTGTTAGATCCATATCATTTCTGTCCTTTATTGTGCCCATCTTTTCATGAAAAGTTCTCTTGATATCTCTAATTTTCTTGAAGATATCTCTAGTCTTTCTCATTTTATTATTTTCCTCTATGTCTTTGCATTGATCACTGAGGAAGGCTTTCTTATCTCTCTTTGCTATTTTTTGCAACTCTGCATTCAAATGAGCATATCTTTCCTTTTCTCATTTGTCTTTCCCATCTCTTCTTTTCATAGCTATTTTTAAGGCCTCTTCAAACAACCATTTTGCCTTTTTGCATTTCTTTTTCTTGGGGATGATCTTGGTTGCTGCCTCCTGTTCAATGTCACAAACCTCTGTCCATAGTTCTTCAGGCACTATCAGATCTAATCCCTTGAATCTATTTCTCATTTCCACTGTATAATCATAAGGGATTTGATTTAGGTCTTACCTGAATTGTCGGTTTTCCCTACTTTATTCAATTTAAGTCTGAATTTGCAATAAGGAGTTCATGATATTAGCCACAGTCAGCTCCCATTCTTGTTTTTGCTGACTGTATAGAGCTTCTCCATCTTTGATTGCACAAGATATAATAAATTGATTTTGGTATTGACCATCTGGTGATGTCTATATGTAGAGTCTTCTTTTGTGTTGCTGGAAGAGGGTGTTTGCTATGATCAATGTGTTCTATTGGCAAAACTCTATTAGCCTTTGCCCTGCTTCATACTGTACTTACTTTGAGACCCTATTTCCCTGTTATTCCAGGTATTTCTTGACTTCCTAGTTTTTCATTCCAGTCCTCTATAATGAAAAGGACATCTTTTTGGGGTGTTAGTTCTAGAAAGTCTTGTAGGTCTTCAGAGAACCATTCAATTTCAGCTTCTTCAGCATTACTAGTCAGGGCATAGACTTGGATTACTGTGATATTGAATGATTTGCCTTGGAAATGAACAGAGATCATTCTGTCATTTTTAACATTGCATCCAAGTAATGCATTTTATGTTCTTTTGCTGACCATGATGGCTACTCCGTTTCTTCTAAGGGATTCTTATCCACATTAGTAGATATAATTGTCATCTGATTTAAATTCACCCATTCCAGTCCATCTTAGCTCGCTGATTCCTAAAATTCAATGTTCATTCTTGCCATCTCCTGTTTGACCACTTCCAATTTGCCTTGATTCGTGGACCTAACATTCCAAGTTCCTATGCAATATTACTCTTTACAGCATCAGACTTTACTTACCACGAGTCACATCTGTAACTGGGTGTTGCTGTTGCTTTGGCTCCATCTCTTCGTTCTTTCTGGAGTTATTTCTCCACTGACCTCCAGTAGCATATTGGGCACCTACCGACCTGGGGAAATTATCTTTCAGTGTCCTCTTTTTTGCCTTTTCATACAGTTCATGGGTTTCTCAAGGCAAGAATACTGAAATGGTTTGCAATTCCCTTTTCTGGTGGACCACGTTTTGTCAGACCTCCCCACCATAACCTGTCTGTCTTGTGTGGCCCTACACGGCATGGCTCATAGTTTCACTGAGTTAGACAAGGCTGTGGTCCATGTGATCAGATTGGTTAGTTTTCTGTGATTATGGTTTTCAGTATGTCTGCCCTCTAATGGAGAAGGATAAGAGGCTTATGGAAGCTTCCTGATGGGAGAGACTGACCGAAGGGGAAACTGAGTCTTCTTCTGATGGGCTCATAAATCTTATACCAATTTTCTGTCGAAGTGCTGGGCTGTATTTTCTCCCTGTTATTTGACCTGAGGCCAAACTATAATGGAAGTAATGAAGATAATGTTGACCTCCTTCAAAAGATCTAATGCATGCCCTGCTACACTCAGTGCCCTCAACCCTGCAGCAGGTCACTGCCAACCTGTGCCTCCACTGGAGACTCCCATACACTCACAGGCATGTCTGGGTCAGTCTCTTGTGGGGTCACGGCTCCTTTCTCCTGGGTCCTGGTGCACACAAGTTTCTGTTTGTGCTCTCCAAGGATCTGTTTCCAGTTCTGTGTAAGTTCTGGTGGCTCTATGGTGGGATTAATGGAGACCTCCTCCAAGAGGGCTTATGCCATACCCAGGTCTACTGCACCCAGAGCCCCTGCTACTATACCTGACTGCATGAAGCTATTTAATAAACATTGTTTCCCACCACAATTCTTGATGGTGGATATTGTTAGCAGTTTTTAAATTTACATACTTTCTACCCAAACAATTTTGATTTCCTTGAAAACAGCCAACATACTTTTATATATGTATACATCTCTTTTGGTTCCTATTACCATGCATTTCATTTAATGTGTTAAGCCAATACTTGTAAGATATTTTGATCTGGGGATTTAAAGTGCTTTGCATGACCAGGGATCTTTGCTGTGATGGAATGCTCTGCATCCTGATTGTATAGATATCAACATGGCTGTGATATTGTACTATAATTGTGTAAGATATTATCATTGTGGACTCTCCTGGGGGCTCAGAAAACAAACAGTCTGTAATACAGGAAACCTGGGCTCGATCCCTAGGTGGGGAAGATCCCATGGAGTAGAAAATGGAAACCCATTCCAGTACTTTTGCCTTGACAATCTCATGGGCAGAGGAGTGTTGCAGACTACAATCCCTGGGGTTACAAAGCACTGGACTCAACTGAGCATGCACACACCATCACCACCGGTTGGGGGAGACTGGCAAAAGACCTGAAGGATCTTTTAGATTATCTCTATATTCTATTTGAATCTATACAATTATCTCCAGCTAAAGTTCAATTAAATAATATATTGCATGCTGACTGTTGTTGTTTGGTGTTTCTTCTGTTGTGACAGAATCTTGTTTTTATTCATTTTTTATGTATATTGAGAGGCTACAGCTATCTTTAATAAAATAAGTTAGAAAGTATAAAGCACAATTATTTAGGTACTGATTCATGTAAGTATGTTTCTTTTTGTAAACTGTTAAAACCACTTAAGTCATCTAAAATCTTTGGGCACCTGGGAATTTTATATATTCAGTGGCCCCAGTTAGTTTGTGTCTTTTAATTTTCACTTCTTTTGCCAACCAAATGCCTTATTTGCCATTGTCAGCTCCTCTCCTCGGGAGTTATTTCACCTTCCCAAGCATTTTATCACCTCAAATACAACCCGTCTGTGTTGTTTCAGGCCAGTGTAGCAGAAGAGAGCAGTGCCAAGCCTTCTGTGAATTCAGGTACTTTCTTCTGCCCTTGAGCACCTGGAAATGACTTTATCATTTTTTTTTCCTGAATAAAATACAAAATAGCTTTAATCATCCAGTGTTGAAGATCTGAACAAAAGAGGTCAAGGAGATAAGGGCACATTTTGCTAAGATCTCAACCGTCACTTCAGACAGCCAGTGGAGAGGACCTTAATTAAAGTGAAACCTGGGAGATGCCCTTTTGGGGCTGCTGTGTCCTTGAAATAGGATCAAATTTCATGATCTCAATTCAAATCCATGGCATATCTGATATTCTCCTGTATTATTGTTTGAAGCATGTGCATCCACAAAATCCAAGGGAAATTCAATCACAAACAGTGCCTTATGTGTTTGGATATATATTCAGGAGATAGTGGTTTTATAATTTAGCTTTGGGTTCAAGTATTTTTCTAAAACATGTTCTTCTAACAGTGAATTTGGAATTACAACGTGATTGAGAGCTGTTTTTCTTAGAGACTAGTACTCCTGCAATAATAATAATACCGGATATCCACAGAGACAGCAAACATTGCCATATATCATCTATTTTGGAAGTCTTTTTACCCCCTGCTGCTGCTGCTATTGCTAAATCACTTCAGTCTTGTTTGACTCTGTGCTATCCCATAGATGGCAGCTCACCAGGCTCCCTCATCCCTGGGATTCTCCAGGCAAGAACACTTTTATTCTCAGGATGCTCCAAATTGAGGTACTAGCTTGACTTTCTGAGAGCTATCCTAGTAGAATTTTATAAAGATAGGAGACAGAATAAGGAAAAGAAGGACAGAATTACATATACCAACTTTCCTCCTTTATACCTCAACCCCTTATCATCAGAAAGATGAAGCATAACATTCTTCTCACTTTTGCACATTGCAGACTACAGGGCATCCCTGTGTAGCTTATTATCTTCTTCACTGAACTGTGTGTTATGTTTCAGTTAAACAGACTTGGATAAAATAGTTGTGGCTGGGTGCACAGTTTGAATTGCCCACGGCTGATCCTTCTTTACATGGCCTGGATCATAGAAAGAACACTGGAGTGGACATATATGTTAGTGTGTTTAATTCATACAAGGAGGTTTGGAAAGAAACACCCAACATGATAATTTTATTGAGTGGAAGTAGAGAAGCCAAAATTGAGGACAAGTAGGAGAGCCAAAAGCGAGAAGTTTAAAAGGTATTTTAGTTTCCTTTATTTATAAGAACAAAGTAATTATACATTATATGGAGAAAATACTGAAAGATATTTACAAGGCAGTCTTCCTCTGAAGTGTTCTAATATCTGTTCTTGGGTAGATAATCTCAGAATGCACTTTTGCAGAGCCATGCATCTTGGGAAATACTAATGAAGTAGTTAAGGGATCATCTTCCCCACTTCCTCCTCAAATCCTAGATCCTAGCAATGACTTCAGATCTGCTTGCAAATATTTAAATAAATGACTTGATAAAGTCAATTGATAATGGTCATTTAATTCTGAGAGTTAGGAAGTCTTTGAGTGCTTTTAAGGAGATCTCTTTCTGTTCTGTTAAAGCTATTGTTATTCACAAACTGAACAGATTACATCTAAAAATGTGTGAGTAAATCCCACAGTAACTTACTACCTGTATGATAATTAGGACTTGACCAAATCTGTCTGCTTTTCCATTTATTTAAATATAGCCATGATAAACAGAATGGGGGCATGTTGGAATAAAATATTAGACTTCTTTTTGTTGTTTTTCCCTTTTGTTGTTGCTATTGATGATTGGCCTTATTGACCTCTGAAATACCTGCAGTGGTCCAAAGCAAGAGACATGTAGGCCTAGAAGATAGTAGAACATATTCTTTTCCTTCCATTGGTGTTCATCTCAAGACAGCTCTTTAATAAACTTCCTACATGCCAATTTCTATCTCAATCTTTATCAGCCTCCTGAGGAACTTAACTTGTAACATACTATAACCAATATCAAAAGACAAATTACAACCTGGAAGATAATATTTACAATATTTAACACAGATAAAGGACTAAGGAAAAGAACAAACCAAATAGAAAAACAAGCCATAGACAAACAGAAAATTTATGTAAAATACATAGTAATGGCCCTTACACCTGTGGCTAGATGTTCACTACTCATTACAAGAAAAATTTAATTTAAAACTATATTAAGATACCATTTCTAAACTAGCATATTGACACAAATATAATATTTGATAATACATTATATTTCTGAGGCTGTGGAAAACTGCTGGTGAGAACACAAACTGGTATAAACTGTTATAGAGAGGAGTTTTGCAATATAGAAATAAAACTATACATGTGCTTACATTTTGACCTACAAATCCCACTTCCATGAATTTATCATGAAGCTACAACTCCAACAATATGAAACTGTATATGGAAAATGTTATTTTGCCTAGAATTTTTGGTAACTGCAAGATAATTGACCTAAATGCCCATATATAGACTATGGGCTAAATCAAATGTGTTTATACATTGTTAATACAATGCATCATAAAGTAGAATGGAGGAGATCTCAATGAATTAATACACAGATTTCCTATATGTATAATATTAAGTATAAAAAGCAGAGTACAAAAGACCAAACTCAGTATGTTAGTTTTTTGTGTAAAAAAGAAGGGAAAATCAGAAAATATGCATTTGCTTATTTGTGCAAAGAGAAACACAGAAACATGAAGCAGGTATTAATGATATTGGTTAAGTTTCATTGGTAGGAATAAAGTTGAAGGATTTGAGATGTGAGATTATACTTGCTTGCATAAAACTTTTATATAGCATCAACTGTGGAATAGTTGATGTTTCCCATATTCAAAAATAAGCATCAGGAGGAAAAGAAACAATTAGAATACAAACAGAAGTAAATAAATTTAATTGCATTTCAGATTAATATATAAGTTAGTAATATATATACACTTAAAATATATATCAAGTAAGAGAGGAGGAAGAATTAACCCAAGCATCACTTGAATATAATATTAACTATTGTTGGGAAAATATAATTTAAAACAAAATCTTCTTTCAACACAGAAGTGACAAAAGTGTGAAGGTCACTCAGGCGTGTCCAACTCTTTGTGACCCCCTGGAGTATACAGTCCATGGAATTCTCCAGGCCAGAATACTCGAGTGGCTAGCTGTTTCCTCCTCCAGGGGATTTTCCCAGCCCAGGGATCAAACCCATGTCTCCTGCATTGCAGGTGGATTCTTTACCAACTAAGTTACCAAGTAAGCACTTTCAACCCAGAAAATCTCCAAAAAGGTGGTGGGGATAAAACAATTTTATTATTGTATAAACATTAAGCCCTAATTTGGTGGGCATCACAAGCAGTTCATTAATAGACTGCAAAGACAGGAAGGAATCTTACCCTTTTACATAAGCAAGCACATAACATCCATCTCAGACATGTTCTTCAGATAAACAATAACCAGTCCTTAAGCAAAGGATTTGATACCATCTTTAACCACATGTAAGTGTTAGGCACTTGGTTGAGTCTAACTCTTTGAGACACCATGGACTGTAGCCCACCAGGCTCCTTTGTCCATGGAATTCTCCAGGTAAGAATACTGGAGTGTGTTGCTATTCTCTTAACCAGGGGATCTTCCCTCCTCAGGGACTGAATCACATATAGTTCATCCTAAATTTAACTGACCGACCTAGACAGCATATTAAAAAGCAGAGAT
Source organism: Madoqua kirkii (assembly GCA_006408675.1). NCBI lineage: Eukaryota > Metazoa > Chordata > Mammalia > Artiodactyla > Bovidae > Madoqua > Madoqua kirkii. The sequence goes on along the minus strand of SJYC01039464.1, from coordinate 4,787 downwards.
ATTACTTTCCCAACAAAGGTCCGTCTAGTCAAAGCTATGGTTTTTCCAGTAGTCATGTATGGATGTGAGAGTTGGACTATAAAATAAAGCTGAGTGCTGAATAATTGATGCTTTTGAACTACGGTGTTGGAGAAGACTCTTGAGAGTTCATTGAACTGCAAAGAGATCCAACCAGTCCATCCTAAAGGAGATCAGTCCTGGGTGTTCATTGGAAGGACTGATGTTGAAGCTGAAACTCCAATACTTTGGCCACCTGATGCGAAGAGCTGACTCATTTGAAAAGACCCTGATGCTGGGAAAGACTGAGGGTAGGAGGACAGGGGATGACAGAGAATGAGATTGTTAGATGGCATCACTGACTCGACAGACATGAGTTTGAGTAAGCTCCAGGAGTTGGTGATGGACAGGGAAGCCTGGCTTGCTGCAGTCCATGTGGTCACAAAGAGTCAGACATGACTAGTGACTGAACTGAACTGAGCTGAAATTTACCTTAGTTGGGATAACCGTCTGTATTAGTTAATTGACTTTATACATACGAGAGAAAAAGAAACTTCTATCCTTATGAAGGGCTTCCCTGGTGGCTCAGTTGTAAAGAATCCACCTGCTGACGCAGGAGACTTGAGTTTGATCCCGGGGTCAGGAAGATCTCCTGGAGAAGGAAATGACAACCCCACTCCAGAATTCTTGCCTGGGATAACCCATGGTCAGAGAAGCCTGGTGGGCTACAGTTCACTGGGTTGCAAAAGGATCAGACAGGACTTCGTGACTAAACAACAAATCTTTATGAATGGAGTTAAGTTTGCAATTTGGATTCAGATGTCACTTGAACGGTCAGGTGTCAGTTCCTATGCTCCCACAGAAATTGATGATAGGGACATTATCTCTCTTGCTGTTAATCAGTGCTTTTTAAAAATAAATATTCCTAGGACCTTGACAAATACTTTCCTGGATTGTAAAACTGGCAACAAACTCTAAAAAATAGTGGAGGTGAGGGAGGAAATGGTTCTGTCCCTGTTTTTATCAGGTAGAATTAGGCCTCTTATTTTTAAACTTTGTTTTTACACTATCGACAATCTAAAGACGCAGAGCTGTAAACAAATACCAATCTGTGGTTATTAGTAGGTCTGTTTTTCATAGTGATACAGAACAGTAATTCAGAAACTGCTTTGTTTTCTCTGATCGAGAGAATAAGCATTCATATTAAGGATAATGGGAGTCATGTTCCTCACTGATAGGGAAGGGAGTTACAAATACCGAAGTGAGAATATTTTGAATGCACTGTTTTCTGTTGGTTTCGAGTTGGAGGTATTAGCATCAATTTATGTATATTTTTAGTATATAAAGGTAGATATAGAAGAAGATACAGAGACATGCACATATATACATTCAGAAACTGACACTTCCTAGCTCAGCCATTGAGAATGCCTAGATGAGATAATGCTCCAGTGGTAACCTTTGTGCTTATAGAATATCATTTTGCCTTGAAAGGAGTCTAGTCTCTTTGAGGAAAAAGGGATGATTACGGAGGTGGAATTGGAAAGGAAAAAATAAGGCAGAAACATCTTTTTGATTGAGAAGGAAAGGAAATTCTCATATAATGTGAGAACATGTCAAAAAGACATAGTAGTCAGTTTGAGTAGATTCTCATTGTCTAAGTTCTAGACAACTTGAGAAACAAAATTAACACTGAGAATAAGGATTATGTCGCAAATGTAATTACAATCTCTGTGTCCATAATGATATAATATGTAAATGAGAGCACAGAAATACATGGAGGAAAACAGAAAGCTCTTCAGGAAAGGTACAAGGAATGGCAGATATGAAAATCATAATTTGGAAATTACAGGAATAGTCATTTTTCTTGGCAAAGGCCAATGAAAAGTGGACACTGTACAATAGTGTGGAATGGAAGAGACCATGGAACATCTGGAATCAGTCAACAGAAAACACATAATCTTCCATCAGGATAATGCAAGATAACTGTAACCAAAAAGTTAGATAGTAATAAGGGTTGATGAAGTTCTATAGAAATTTGAATTCTCATACATTACTAGTGGGAATGTAAATACAGAATCACTTTGAAAAATAGTGTGGCATTTCCTCAAAATGTTAAATATAGAGTTACCATATGACTCAGAATTTCTACTCTTACACATATAAGAAATAAAAAAAAAATTGCATGCAAAAGTGTATAAACAACATTATTCATAAAAGTCAAATGACAGAGGAAACCAAATGTCTATTAACTAACAAATGGATAAAGGTAACATGGTAATTCATATAATGAAATAATATTTGACCACAAAAAAGAAATAAAGTACTAACATTGTTGGGCTTCCTAGGCGGCAATAGTGGTAAAGAACCCGAGGCAGGAGATGAAAGAAACACAGATTAGATCCCTACATTGGGAAGATCGCCTGGAGGAGGGCATGACGACCCACTCCAGTATTCCTGCCTGGAGAATCCCATGGACAGAGGAGCCTGGCAGGCTATAGTCTACAGGGTGGAATAGCGTCAGACATGACTGAAGTGACTTAGCACACATGCACACACTAAAACATATTCCAATATGGATGGTCTTTGAAAACATTCAGTTCAGTTCAGTTCAGTTCAGTTCAGTTGCTCAGTCGTGTCCAACTCTTTGCAGCCCCATGAATCGCAGGCCTCCTTGTCCATCACCAACTCCCGGAGTTCACTCAGACTCGAGTTCATTGAGTCCGTGATGCTATCCAGCCATCTCATCCTCTGTCGTCCCCTTCTCCTCCTGCCCCCAATCTCTCCCAGCATCAGAGTCTTTTCTAATGAGTCAACTCTTCACATGAGGTGGCGAAAGCACTGGAGGTTCAGCTTTAGCATCATTCCTTCCAAAGAAATCCCAGGGTTGATCTCCTTCAGAATGGACTGGCTGGATCTCCTTGCAGTGCAAGGAACTCTCAAGAGTCTTCTCCAACATCACAGTTCAAAAGCATCAATTCTTTGGCACTCAGCTTTCTTCACAGTCCAATTCTTACATCCATACATGACTACTGGAAAAACCATAGCCTTGACTATATGAACCTTTGTTGACAAAGTAATGTCTCTGCTTTCCTTCCAAGGAATGTCTTTTGATTTCATGGCTGCAATCATCATCTACAGTGATTTTGGAGCCCAGAAAAATAAAATCTGACACTGTTTCCACTGTTTCCCCATCTATGACCCATAAAGTGATGGGACCAGATGCCATGATTTTTGTTTTCTGAATGTTGAGCTTTAAGCCAACTTTTTCACTCTCCTCTTTTACTTTCATCAAGAGGCTTTTTAGTTCCTCTTCACTTTCTGCCACAAAGGTGGTGTCATCTACATATCTGAGGTTATTGATATTTCTCCCAGCAATCTTGATTCCAGCTTGTGCTTCTTCCAGCCCAGCATTTCTCATGATGTACACTGCATATAAGTTAAATAAGCAGGGTGACAATATACAACCTTGACATACTCCTTTTTCTATTTGGAACCAAAACATTAGGCATGTGAAAGAAGCCAGTTATTTAAAAAGTAAAATAAATAAATAATAATATCATATGATCCTATTCATATAAAAATGTCCAACATAGAGAAATCTACAGAGACAGAAAGTAGATTAGTGGTTGCTTAGGTTTAGGGTGGGTGGAAGATGGGGGAATAAAGAGAGTGACAGTCAAGAGCAATGCTATGGCATTTCTGCTTGAGTTGACAAAAGTGAGGTAAACTTACTATGTGATGGTTGCGCATATCTGTGTGAATATAGTAAAAACAACATTAAATTGTTTATTTTACATGAATGAGTTTTAAGCCTTATGAATTGCATCTCAGTATAGATACTCCAAAGGCGAGGGGGGCGGGTGGGCAGGAAGAGGCATAAGAGGAAGAAGTGGAGGAGAGGGAGGATGGAAAACAGAGGACAAGGAAGAGGAAAAGAAGATGGAGGAGGCAGATGAGACAGGAAAGAGGGAGAAGGAGAAGAAATGCAGGAAGAGGAAAAAGAAGAACCTAGAAAACAAAAGAAAAATCTACAGCTACTTAGTTAATTCATCACATTTTCTAAGCTTGGTGGGGGACAGAAAATGTGGGAAGAAAGACATATCCTGCCCAGCTAGGCAAATGCATTAAATCACAGCAATGTGAAATAAGTAGAAGACTCAATCTTTTAGAAATCAAAAATGACTTACTGATAAGAACTAATGTGATAATTCTCCTCATATCAGATAAAAGACATGAGAAAAATAGAATAAAACAGAGGACAAGGAAGAGGAAAAGAAGATGGAGGAGGCAGATGAGACAGGAAAGAGGGAGAAGGAGAAGAAATGCAGGAAGAGGAAAAAGAAGAACCTAGAAAACAAAAGAAAAATCTACAGCTACTTAGTTAATTCATCACATTTTCTAAGCTTGGTGGGGGACAGAAAATGTGGGAAGAAAGACATATCCTGCCCAGCTAGGCAAATGCATTAAATCACAGCAATGTGAAATAAGTAGAAGACTCAATCTTTTAGAAATCAAAAATGACTTACTGACAAGAACTAATGTGATAATTCTCCTCATATCAGATAAAAGACATGAGAAAAATAGAATGTATGGTATTTGATAAAGTCTTGAACACCAAATATGTAAAGATATTTAGTATCAAAGACATGCAATGCAGAAAAATGTTGGATGCTACAGATTCATCATAATTCTGTAAATAATTTCAATTATAATTCACTTGCAATGCTACACTAATTTTTTTGTTTTGATTCATTAGAAGATGTGTTTCCTGAACTCAATTAAGTTTTTAA
>SJYC01039463.1:0-12696 GCA_006408675.1 Madoqua kirkii | reverse complement strand
AACTTATGGACCTAAAAAGAAGCACTTCAAAATACATGGACCAAAAATTAATATCTTTGGGAGAAGAAATAGATAATTCAAAAATAACAGTTGATATTTCAACACTAGAGTTGAAATAGTTGAGATTTGAACACTAGCAAGGATGGAGCCACAATGTTGAGGGTTAATCAAGAAATAGAATATGTAAACAGCAGCATAAACCATTTAGATCTAACGATATTTAAGAACACTGCACACAACAGCAGTAGGACACACTTTTATCTCAAATGCACCACAAGTTAGATGGTAAAACAAGTCTCAATAAATTGAAAACAGATTAATATATGTTTGGCAACTAAATGCTACTAGAACTAATGTAACATTTCAGCAATGTGGCAGGTTATAAGATGAAAGAAAACATATACTATATTTCCACAGGGTAGTAATGAACCATAAATGAATTTTCAAATATTTTAATTAATATGAACAAAACAATAAAATTAAAATCTTATTCACAAATGAAATTAAAATTATTCCATTTAAGTACTATAACATAAAATAGACTGAAATGTCTAAATATGAATTTAGGAAAAAACGTAAAATTATGTAACAAGAAGCCTGAAACATTGCTGAACAGATCAAAGAAGACCTAAGTAAATTGGAAGCTACCTCAAAGATATTCCCAACAACACTCATAAGAAGATGTAACATTGTTAAAATGGCAATAGTCCTCAAAATAATCTATGGATTCAATAAAATCCCTATCAAAATCTTATTTATCTTTTTGACCAAATAAATAAATGGTCCTAAACTTATATGCCTCTTGATGAAAGTGAAAGAGGAGAGTGAAAAGGTTGGCTTAAAGCTCAACATTCAGAAAACAAAGGTCATGGCATCTGGTCCCATCACTTCATGGCAAATAGATGGGGAAACAGTGGAAACAGTGTTAGACTTTATTTTGGGGGGCTCCAAAATCACTGCAAATGGTGACTGCAGCCATGAAATTAAAAGACACTTACTCCTTGGAAGAAAAGTTATGGCCAACCTAGATACCATATTCAAAAGCAGAGACATTACTTCGCTGACTAAAGTCCATCTAGTCAAGGTTATGGTTTTTCCAGTAGTCATGTATGGATGTGAGACTTGGACTGTGAAGAAGGCTGAGTGCTGAAGAATTGATGCTTTTGAACTGTGGTGTTGGAGAAGACTCTTGAGAGCCCCTTGGATCCAACCAGTCTATTCTGAAGGAGATCAACCCTGGGATTTCTTTGGAAGGGATGATGCTAAAGCTGAAACTGCATTATTTTGTCCACCTCATGCGAAGAGTTGACTCATTGGAAAAGACTTGTTGCTGGGAGGGATTGGGGGCAGGAGGAGAAGGGGACGACAGAGGATGAGATCAGTAGATGGCATCACTGACTCGATGGACGTGAGTCTGAGTGAACTCCGGGAGTTGGTGATGGACAGGAAGGCCTGGTGTGCTGTAATTCATGGAGTCGCAAAGAGTCAAACAGGACTGAGTGACTGAACTGAACTGAAACTTATATGCAAATGTAAAGAAGTAATAGTTAAATAATATTTTAAAAGAAGAACAAAGTTGGATGATTCACACATCTTGATTTTAAGCCCTTATCTTAAAGATATAATTATCAAGATAGTATGATGCCAGCATAGGATATAAATATAAATTAATGAAATAGAAGTTAGAGTTCAAAAATAAACTCTCACAGCTATTGGTTAACTGATGACAAGTTTTCCAAAACAATTTAATGAAAAAATAATACTGTTTTCACCGAATAGTAGAGGGACAACTGTTTATCTACATGCGAAAGAATAAATGTATGCCTCTAGTATGCCTTCTATTTTATTGACTACATCAAAGTATTTGACTGTGTGGATCACAACAAAATGTGAAAAATTCTAAAAGAGATGGGCATACCAGACCACCTTACCTAAATCCTGAGAAAAGCAACAGTAAGAATTGGACATGGAACAACAGACTGGTTCCAAATTGGGAAAGGAATATGTCAAGGCTATATATTGTCATCCTGCTTATTTAACTTATAGGCAGAGTACATCATGCAAAATATTGGGCTGGATGAAGCACAAGCTGGAATCAAAATTGCTGGGAGAAATAATAATAACCTCAGATACGCAGATGATGCCACACTTATGGCAGAAAGCAAAGAAGAACTAAAGAGTCTCTTGAGGAAACTGAAAGAGGAGAGTGAATATGTTGGCTTAAAACTCAACATTTAGAAAACTAAGATCATAGCATCAAGATCTTCTCATCACTTCCTGGCAAGTAGATGGGGAGATAATGGAAACAGTGAGACACTATTTTGAGGGGCTCCAAAATCCCTGCAGATGGTGGCTGCAGCTGTGAAATTAAAAGATGCTTGCCTCTTGTAAGAAAAGCTATAACCAAGCTAGACAGCATATTAAAAGCAGAGATATTATTTTGCCAATGAAGGTCCATCTAGTCAAAGCTATGGTTTTTTCCAGTAGTCATGTATGGATGTGATAGTTGGACTATTAAGAAATCTAAGCATCAAACGATTGATGCTTTTAAACTGTAGTGTTGGAGAAGACTCTTGAGAGACACTTGGACTGCAAGGAGATCAAGCCAGTTTATCCTAAAGGAAATCAGTCCTAAATACTCATTGGAAGGACTGATGCTGAAGCTGAAACTCCAATACTTTGGCCATCTGATGCAAAGAACTGACTCATTGGAAAAGACCTTGATGATGGGAAAGTTTGAAGGTGGGAGGAGAAAGGGACAACAGAGGATGAGATAGTTGGATGGCATCACCAACTCAATGGACATGATATTGAGTAAGCTTCTGGAGTTAGTGCTGGACAGCAAAGTCTGGCATGCTGCAGTCCATGGTGTCACAAAAAGTTGGACATGACTCAGTGACTGAACTGACCGACTAATGCCTCAAACTCCTCACCACATTAAATAATTACTGGAAATGGATCATAAACATAATGCAACAGCTACATTTATACAACTTTTAGGAGAGAAATTCAAATCAGTCTTCATGATATTTGGTTAGAAAATTTCTTAGGTATGAAAAACAACCAAATGCAAAAGAAGAAGAAGAAGAAGAAAAAAACATATAAACTGGGCATCCATATTCAAAACTTTGTGCCTCAAGGGATATCACCAAGGAAATGAAATGGTAATCCTTGTACTGAGAGAAAGCATTTGCAAATATTATACCTGATAAAAGGCCAGTATCCTGAATGTATAAAAATCTTTCATAGCTCAGCAAAAAATATATAGCCTTTCTACAAAATAGGTACAAGATACAAATAGATATTTTCTAGGGATAATGAACAACTGACCAATAAACACATTAAAACATACTCAAAATTATTAGTCATTAGAGAACCAAAAATCAAAACCATGATAAGATACCACATCACAAACACTAATATGGCTATAAATAAAAACAATTTAAAAACAAATGTTGATGAGGCTATGGAAAAATTTCAACTTTCATGTAATGATGATGCTGTAAAATGGTGCAGTCACTTAGGAAAATAGTCTTAGGTTTTCAGCTGGTTAAACTGAAGAAGTTACCATATGTCCTAGCAGTTCTACTCCTAGGTATATTTTCAAGACAAGTAAAAGCATATGTCTACCCCAAAACTTGTGTATAAATATCAAAAGAAATAGCTAAAAGCAGAAAAAAAATTCAAGTGTCTTTCAACTGGTGAATGGATAAATAAAATACTGCAGGCACATAAATGAAATATTATTCAGCAAAATAAAAAAGAATGGAGTGTTGACATATGCTGCACATGGATGAACTGTAAATATATTTTGCTAAGTAAAATACATTTTGTTAAGCAAACACAAAAGCCTACATGATTTTACTTATATGAAAATTTTAGAATATACACATATTGAGAGACAGAAATTAGATTTGTTGTTTTCTAGACATAAAGGGGTAAAAGGAGATTAGAAGTCATTGCCGATGTGTTTGGGGTTTCTTTTAAGTGTAGAAAACATTCTATAATTGACTATAGTGATAGTTATACAATGTCTTCCAATACAGTGAAAAAAACTGACTTGTACGTTTTAAATGGGTGAATTGTATATTATGTAAATTTTATCTCCATGAAGCTGTTACAAGCAAGGAAAAGATCACAATAATTAAGAGAAATTCTTTGAACTCCATCCCTATCTAAAGGGAAAATTCAGCTTTCCTTCTTTAGCGGGGAAAAACCCAGTTCTTTCTTACTCTGTATTTCTTTTGTGTGAGTCTCCTTTGCTATTCTAACAGAATATTTCACTTCTGACACTTCTGGTCAATTAATAAGTGAAGGTTTTCCCCAACAGTAAGCAGTTCTCAGTAACACCAGCCAAGTGTCTTGTATTTGTGTGTTATGGCTCAGTAGTGTCTGACTCTTTGTGATCCCATGAACTGTAGCCGGCTCCTGAGCCCATGGGATTTTTCAAGGCAAGAATACTGGAGTGGGTTGCCATTTCCTTCTCCAGCGGAACTTCTTGTCCCAAGGATTGAACCCAGGTCTCCTGCATTGCTGGCAGAATCTTTACCTGAGCCACTGAGGAAGTCCATATTATTTAACTCAATTCTAAAGTTATCTGCCTAGAGATACTGTCAGATTCCACAAGTTAACACTCAGTCTTACAAGTCTGAGCCCTCATCCCCTCCACACATTTCAGTTATAACCCATGCTTCTGACCAATTAGCTAAAGATCAGAGATTTCGAATACCTCAGTCAGTTCAGTTCAGTCTGTCAGTTGTGTCACACACTATGCAACACCATGAAGCGGCACACCAGGCTTCCCTGTCCATAATCAACTCCCAGACCTTGCTCAAATGCATGTCCATCAAGTCGGTGATGCCATCCAACCACCTCATGCTATGCCATCCCTTTCACCTCATGCTTTCAATCTTTCCCAGCATCAAGATATTTGCCAGTGAGTCAGTTCTTTATTTCAGGTGGCCAAAATATTGGAGTTTTAGCATCAGTCCTTCCAATGAATATTCAGAACTGATTTCCTTTAGGATGTACTGGTTTGATCTTGTAGTCCAAGGGACTCTCAGCACCACAGTTCTGAAGCATAATTTTTCAGTGCTCAGTTTTCTTTACAGTCCGACTCTCACATCCATACGTGACTACTGGAAAAACCATGGCTTTGACTGGAAGGACCTTTGTTGGCAAAGTAATGTCTCTGCTTTTTAATATGCTGTCTAGGTTGGTCATAGCTTTTCTTACAAGGAGCAAGTATCTTAATTTCACAGCTACAGTCACCATGTGCTATGATTTTAGAGCCCTAGAGTATAATGTCTGTTACTATTTTCATTGTTTCCCTATCTATTTGACATGAAGTGATGAGACTGGATTACATGATCTTAGTTTTCTGAATGTTGAGTTTTAAGCCAACTTTTTCACTCTGCTCTTTCAGTTTCAAATAGCTCTTTAGTTCTTCTTTGCTTTCTGCCATAAGTGTGGTGTCATCTCTATATCTGAGGTTATTGATATTTCTCCCAGCAATCCTGATTCCAGCTTCTGCTTCATCCAGCCCAGCATTTCTCATGATGTACTTTGCATTTAAGTTAAATAAGAAGGGTGACAATATATAGCCTTAACATAAGCCTTTCCCAATTTGGAACCAGTCTGTTGTTTCATATCCAATTCTAACTGTTGCTTCTTGACTTGCAAACAGAATTCTCAGGAGGGAGATGAGGTGGTTTGGTTATTCCCATCTCTTGAAGAATCAAGCAGTTTTTTTGTGATCCACACAATCAAATCCAAAAGAAAAGCAGTGCCAAGTAATGCTCAAACTACTGCAAAACTGCACACATCTCACATGCTAGCAAAGTAATGCTCAAAATTCTCCAAGTCAGGCTTCAGCAATACATGAACCATGAACTTCTAGGTGTTCAAGTTGGTTTAGGAAAAGGCAGAGGGACAAGAGATCAAATTGCCAACATCAGCAAGATTATCAAAAAACAAGAGTTCCAGAAAAACATCTATTTTTGCTTTATTGACTATGCCAAATCCTGTGACTGTGTGGATCACAATAAACTGTGGAAAATTGTTCAAGAGATGGGAATACCAAACCACCTGACCTGCCTCTTGAGAAATCTGTATGCAGGTCAGGCAGCAACAATTATATTGAAAGACTGCTTATTTAACTTATATGCAAAGTACATCATAAGAAATGCTGGGCTAGATGAAGCACAAACTGGAATCAAGATTGCTGAGAGAAATATCAATAACTTCAGATATGAAGATGACACCATCCTTGAAGAACCAATGAGCCTCCTGATGAAAGTGAGAGAGAAGAGTGAAAAAGTTGGCTTAAAGCTAAACATTCAAAAAACGAAGACCATGGCATCCAATCCCATCACTTCATGGCAAACAGATGGGGAAACAATGGAAACAGTGACTGACTTCATTTTGGGGGGCTTCAAAATCACTGCAGATTGTGACTGCAGGCATGAAATTACAAGACACTTACTCCTTGGAAGGAAAGTTATGACCAACCTAGACAGCATATCAAAAAGCAGAGCCATTACTTTGCTAACAAAGGTCCATCTAATCAAGGCTATGGTTTTTTCAATAGTCATACATGGATGTGAGAGTTGACCTATAAAGAAAGCTGAGCGCCGAAGAGCTGATACTTTTGACTAATGCTGGAGAAGACTCTTGCGAGTCCCTTGGACTGCAAGGAGATCCAACCAGTCCATTCTAAAGGAGACCAGTCCTGGGTATTCACTGGGAGGACTGATGCTGAGGCTGAAATTCCAAAACTTTGCCACCTCATGTGAAGAGCTGACTCATTGGAAAAGACCCTGATGCTGGGAGGGATTGGGGACAGGAGGAGAAAGGGGTGACAGAGGATGAGATGGCTGGATGGCATCATCGACTCGATGGACATGAATTTGAGTGAACTCCAGGAGTTGGTGATGGACAGGGAGGCCTGGCATGCTGTGATTCATGGGATCACAAAGCACTGGACACAACTGAGTGACTGGACTGAACTGAACTGATTTTGATATTGAAATTATTTGCCTTGGAATGAACAGAGATCATTCTGTAGTTTTTGAGACTGCGCCCAAGAACTTCCTTTCAGACTCTTTTGTTGAATAAGAGGGCCATTCCATTTTTTTCAAAGGGATTCTTGCCCACAGTTGTAGATATAATGGTCATTTGAGTTAAATTCGCCATTCCATGTTCTTGGATATAATAATTTGTTAGAGTTCTTCCCAGAACTCAAAGAAACACACTTACTAATTTATTAAATGATATTATAAAGGATATTGGGTAAGTGGCAAAATGAAAGAGATACGCAGATTACAGAAGGGCACACACTTTTGGAATTTTGTAGAGGCTTCATCACATATGCATGATTGATCATTAACTCAATTTTCTGCCCTTTTCCCTTCTCCAGAGAACGGTGGAGGGGGACTAAAAATTCCAAGTTTCTAATGACAAGCCCTCACCTAGGAGCCATCCAGGAGTCCATCTGGAGTTGCCTGATTAAAAGTAAAGACATTCCTTCCTATAACCTGGAAATGACAAAGTTTTAGGAGCCTTGTCAGGGACAGAGTTCAAATACCAATATTAGAACAATAGATAGTCTTAGTGTTCTTATAGTAGTGTTTTTAGGAAATTATAAGGGCTTTAGGAGCTCTGTGCCAGAAACTGGGGGCAGAGACAAATGTATCTTTTCTACTATCTGCCATCATCCAAACTTTATAAAATTAGTTTCCAGGACTCTCTCTCCTACAACTTGTTCCTGATAACCTGTGTTCTCTTGTTATTTTTTTGTGCCTGGAATGCCCTTTCCCTTATGTCTATAGTCAAATCCTGCAAAGACTTGCAGCCTTTCTTGAATTTTACATAGAATTGTCTTATTTCTGAACTCTAATCTATCTTATTTAAAAGTTTTCTCTTTACATTCTATAATATTTTATGTAACCTATTTGAAATTTCTTCACAGAATTTTATTTTTATTTATTTAATCTCCTCTTTCTTAGCATACACGTACCTGGCATCTTGTAACATTTCAACATATATATGCTGAGTGAATAAAGTAATATTTATATTAACAGATTCAGTGATTAAACAGCAATGGATGTGGCACAGGGACTCTTATTATTATACACACAGTCTTAGATTGGAATTCACCCTTATAGATAAATAGTATCTAATTTGTTTTGTTAGTCAGAAACCTATGTAGAACTCTCCCTGTAATCAGAATTCTCATAATATATCACTCTATCATCCACTGAATAGTCCAGACAGTTGTCCTAAGTAGAGGCACTGATCCCAGTCAATAGTTCCCAATATAATATTTGAGGTTGGAGTGGAGTTGTATGTTATCTAAGAGGTCAGAGACTTTATCCATTGGGCTAATTTCTATAGCCATAGTGACTAGAACTGTATTTCACACAGTGGCCATTAGAAATTATTTTCTGCTGAATAAATATAGTATACAATGTAACATGGGTACAAGACATTCCACCCACGGCTTCTTTCATCAGAAAAGGTGTTTAGAAGAGATTGTTTATTACAACAGCTCACACAATAATGTATATTAGTTTTTGTAAGCCCATCTTGATTATCCCTATCAAAATAAGTATGGGTAAGCTGCATTTATTGGAGAAGGCAATGGCAACCCATTCCAGTACTCTTGCCTGGAAAATCCCATGGATGGAGCAGCCTGCTGGGCTGCGGTCCATGGGGTCGCTAAGAGTCGGGCATGACTGAGCAACTTCACTTTCACTTTTCACTTTCTGGCATTGGAGAAGGAAATGGCAATCCACTCCAGTGTTCTTTCCTGGAGAATCCCAGGGATGGAGGAGCCTGGTGGTTTTCTGTCTGTGAGGTCACACAGAGTCAGACAGGACTGAAGTGACTTAGCAGCAGCAGCAGCAGCAGCAAGCTGCATATATAATTTAGATGTTTTATTTTATTTTGAGATAAGAGAAACCTTCTAACTTATTCTGACTTAAATTAATGAAGAGGATCCTTTAATCATACAATGTATAAAATATCCAGCTTTTTTGGAGAAATTTTGTTTTTAGTAGGCTGAGAACCAAAGAATTGATGCTTTTGAACTGTGATGTAGGAGAAGACTCTTGAGAGTCCCTTGGACTGCAAGGAGATCAAACCAGTCAATCCTAAGGGAAATCAACCCTGAATACCCATTGGAAGACTGATGTTAAAGTTGAAGTTCCAATAATTTAGCCACCTGCTGTGAAAAGCCAGCTCATTGGAAAAGAGTTTGATGCTGGGAAAAATTGAAGGCAAGAGGAGAAGGGGATGACAGAGGATGAGATGGTTGGATGGCATCACTGACCTGATGGGCTTGAATTTGAGCAATGTCTGGGAGCTGGTGATGGACAGGGAAGCCTAGAATGCTGTATCCATAGGGTCACAAAGAATTGGAAACAACTGAGCAACTGAAAAACAACAGCTTTTGTTTTGGTTTTAAAAACATAGCTCTGTTATTTTCTACTTAAGTGTTTTTCACTTAACAACTTAGTAATTACTCTAAGAAAAGTTAAATCTTAACTCTCTTGCATAAAGTCCAAGGAGATATGACACTTGTGTAAAGACCAATTGAAAAAAAGAAGAGTTATTTATTAATGGTCATGTTTTATGGAAATAATCTGAATACTGCCTCATTCCTTTAAGATAATATACTTAATTTTGTAAAATAAAAATGATAGTTAATCACGTTTCTTTCTTATTTAGAGTACCTAAAGATCTTCATCTTCAGTTCTCATGAAGATGAAAAAACTAAATGAAGTCAAAGTGTTAGTCACTCAGTCATGTCTGACTCTTCGAGATTCCATGGACTGTAGCCCACAAAGCTCCCCTGTCCATGGAATTCTCTAGGCAAGAATACTGGAGTGGGTAGCCGTTCCCTCCTCCAGGGGATCTTACTGACCCAGGAGTCAAACCTGTGTCTCCTGCATTGCTGGCAGATTCTTTGGAGTCTGAACCATCAGGGAAGCCCACATAATATTCTGATATTCTTTTCTTTGTCAGAAACTGTGAGAGTCAATTTCTAGGTAAGTTGATAAGGAAGTCCTGGGTCCCTGAGGAGGTTCTGGAAGAGGAGATAGGGTCTGGAATTCTCAAGGAGGAAAAGAGGGCAAACTTTTTTTTTTTCCTCTATATTCTTTAGTCTTAGTCACAGAAAACGTTTTCTTTAACCCCAGAAATGATGATTATACAAGAAAACAACTCAGCTTAAACTCTGTACTAAGGATTATATAACAACAATGTATCCTGATTGAAGACAGTTTCTTCTTGAAAACCTTCTGACTAATCCTGTTATCTTAAAGTGTAAATTAGGGGAATGGATCTGGTAATATCTTTACAACCTTGAGACATTCTTTTGACTTATTGTAATAACCAATTAAAAACGTATATAGCTCTTTTGCTAAGACTGGGGCACTCTCCACCCCCTTCCGATGTCTGTGTCAGAAGCTTTCTCTGTCTCTTTTCACTGTAAATAAACTTCTACCACACAACAGCCCTGAGTAGTCAAGCTTGGTCTCTGGTCCCAAAGCTAAACCTTCTTCAGAGATCATGAATCCAACATCGTTCACCATAAGCTATCAAAACAATGTTATTTTTATAATGAAAGTGGATGATGTGATCTAAGACCTTTGTAAATGTTTTCGAAGAGAAAGTCTACCCAGTCCATGAACTCATAGCTAACGGCAAGAAACATCCCAGCTTTGCTTCTGCAGGATGGCTCATGGTTCTTTTGGCATATTCCATTCAATTTTGTCCTACTAGTTTTTGAGAAGATGAGAACAATATTCTTTGAGACATACTAAATGTTTGTATTTGGCCAGAATAGATGACAAAGTAAAAATAAATTTTAAGTTGAAACATAATCTGTTAGGTGTCAGACACTATGCTGGCTACTAAGTATTCATCTTCTATATGAAGATAATAGATATTTAACTGAGATATGATAAATGTATAGGTAAATGAATGGAGAGATATATAGGTGGTATGTAGATTTTTTTTTTAGAGAAACAATTGCTTTTTTAGCTAATCAGTACTAAGAAACTGAAAAAGTTATTCTACTTCTAAATTCATCTTTTCATTAAAAATAGCACTCCACTAGGACCATAAACTTGGTATCTTTTATTTTCAAAAAGCTGAAGAAACAATAAAAAATGATGTATCTTTTAAAAACATCTGGAAAAAAATTTTATTTACTTATTTAGGCTTTGGATAAAATGTATATTGTTTTGACTTTCCTGGAAGAAAGAACAAATATAAGATGGGTACTGGTCGTGTCTCACCAATTCTAATGGTTCCTCAACAGTATCAAACCAATTTAGACAGCATCACAGAATTTTCAATTTTCTTATAGAAATGAGAGAGGTTAGTCCACCTCCCACTTCACTACCCTGAACTATATGGTCTTTCTTTAGTTCTTTTTATTTTTTTCCCAGCGAAAGCAAGACTCATCTTATCTTCATGTACTTATTGCATTTTATCTTGCCAGTAGATTGGAACAGTAAAGCTGATAAGAATCTCTGATGCTTTCAGACTTACATCACCTTAAATTTAAGACTTCTAAAGATTTAATCTGAATTCCCATCAATCAGAAAACCAACTGTTTGCTTAAGCAAGTCACACATTTTAGATAATGCGTACTCACTAACCTTCTTCTACAGTATTACCTGTTTTATTTTCCATCTCAATTTCATACTTTTGTGGGCAAAACCACCAGGGAAATATATTTCAATGACAATATATGATAATGCTGCTCTCTGCACTTCATCTCATTACAGAAGCCTTGTCTTTCTAAAATGGAAAATGGATTTATGTGCCATAGTATTATTTCTGCCATACACTGATACAGTGAAACAGCATTTGGGTGGCTTCAAGTAAATTTAATTTTCTGTGGCTGCATCATGAAATGTGAGTCACTATGAAGCAAACGATGTCACTTTCATTTTTTTTTTTTTTTTTTAATAATAAGGACTCCGAAAGTTAAGTGCTTTTGTTTTGTTTTAGTATGGAGCAGATATCATCTGACATTTTTGGTGATCTTAAAAGTCATTTCAGTTTGTGACTTCCCTATGAGGAGTTTAAAAAGCTTCAAAAAATATTCTAGTGTATTTTCCTGCCATTAATTAGGGCTGTATTTAATCTAGTCCAGGAAGGAGTTATTTCTGTTGTCAAAGAAAAACTACATAGGATAGAGCAAGGTTTTTTTCATGACTATTGAAGTATAGTCTAGATTATTGCAATAGGGGAGAGAGATTGGTCTCAACACTTCTGAAGCAAAATTTAGTCACTCAGTAGTGTCCAACTCTTTGTGACCCCAAGACTATAGCCCACCAGGCTCCTCTGTCCATGGAATTCTCCAGGCAAGAAAACTGATGTGGGTTGCCATTTCCTTCTCCAAAGGATCTTCCCAATCCAGGGATCAAATCCATGTCTTCCGTATCGCGGGAGACTCTTTACCGTGAAGGAATTTTAAGCACAGGGATGAGTTGGTGGGGAAGTACTGCAGGACTTTAAGTAGGGGAGTTGATCAATGTGAATAAACCATCAGTGTTTGCTAACTTGCTGTGATCTAAGTCAAGCTTCTATCATTCCACAGAGACCAAGGAAAGGTTGTGTGTTTTTTTTTTTTTTTTTTTTTTTTTTTTTTTTTTTTTTTGTTTTTTTTTTTTGTTTTTT
>SJYC01039459.1:0-20512 GCA_006408675.1 Madoqua kirkii | reverse complement strand
TAGTAAGCTTCAGTAATATTGCTGTTAAGGAAAAAAAAAATGTAGTCAGTGTTTTCTAATTATTTACAAACACTAACTTAAGTAATCTAGAAAAGTATCTTTCTCATTTTTAATAAGCTAAATAACATATAAATGGAGAAATAATGGAGGAAAAAAGAAGTTACTTGTGAGAACTAATGGAATTCAAGAAGATAAATAAGGCAAAGTAGTGGAATTCTCCAGGCAAGAATACTGGACTGGGTTGGCATGCCCTCTTCCAGGGGATCTTCCTAACCCAGGGATTGAACCTGGGTCCCTGAATTGCAGGCAAATTCTTTACCATGTGAGCCACCAGGGAAGCCCCAAACTAAAACACAAGTAGCTTTAATTCAAGAAATTTAATGAGTAACATGAAAGCTTATTTCATAATTCCAATAGTCATTAAAAATACATGACTACAGAAGGATTACTGATGGATTATGTGCATGGGATAAAGGATCTGAATGAAAATATACTTCATTTCTTTCAACTACACTCAGTTCAGTTCAGTCACTCAAGTTGTGTCCAATTCTTTGGGACCTTATCATGCCAGGCCTCCCTGTCCATTACCAACTCCTGGAGTTTACTCAAACTCCTATCCATTGAGTCAGTGATGCCATCCAACCACCTCATCCTCTGTCATTCCCTTCTCCTCCTGACTTCAGTCTTTCCAAGCATCAGGGTCTTTTCCAATGAGTCAGTTCTTTACATCAGGTGGCCAAATAATTGGAGTTTTAGCTTCAACATCAGTCCTTCCAATGAACACTCAGGACTGATCTCCTTCAGGATGGACTGGTTGGATCTCCTTGCAGCCCAAAGGACTCTCAAGAGTCTCTTCCAACACCACAGTTTAAAAGTATCAATTCTTCAGTGTTCAGCTTTCTGTATAGTCCAATTCTCATGTCCATATTTGACTAATGGAAAAACTATAACTTTGACTAAATGGGCCTTTGTTGACTAAGTAACGTCTCCACCATCTGCAGTGATTTTGGAGCCAAAAAATAAGCCTGACCCTGTTTCCATTGTTTCTCCATCTGTTTGCCATGAAATGATGGGACCAGATGCCATGATTTTAGTTTTCTGAATGTTGAGCTTTAAGCCAACTTTTTCACTCTCCTCTTTCACTTTCATCAAAAGGTTCTTTAGTTCTTTGCTTTCTGCCATAAGGGTGATGTCATCTGGATATCTGAGGTTACTGATATTTCTGCCAGCAATCTTGATTCAAGCTTGTGTTTCATCCAGTCCAGCGTTTCTCATGATGTACTCTGCATATAAGTTAAATATGCAGGGTGACAGTATACAGCCTTGACCTACTCCTTTCTCCATTTGGAACCAGTCTGTTGTTCCATGTCCAGTTCTAACTGTTGCTTCCTGAACTGCATACAGATTTCTCAAGAGGCAGGTCAGGTGATCTGTTTTCCCATCTCTTTCAGAATTTTCCACAGTTTATTGTGATCCACACAGTCAAAGGCTTTGGCATAGTCAATAACGCAGACATAGATGTTTTTCTGGAACTCTTTTGCTTTTCTGACGATCCAACGGATGTTGGCAATTTGATCTCTGGTTCCTCTGTCTTTCTAAATACAGCTGGAAGTTCATGGTTCATGCACTGTTGAAGCCTGGCTTGGAGAATTTTGAACATTACTTTGCTAGTGTGTGAGATGAGTGCAACTGTGTGGTAGTTTGAGTGTCATTTGGGATTACCTTTCTTTGGGATTGGGATGAAAACTGACCTTTTCCAGTCCTGTGGCCACTGCTGAGTTTTCCAGATCTCCTGCTGAGCCTTGTTTAACTCAATGAAACTATGAGCCATGCCATGTAGCACCACCCAAGACAGATGGGTCATGATGGAGAGTTCTGACAAAACGTGATCCATTGGAAACGGGAATGGCAAACCACTTCAGTATGCTCACCTTGAGTACCCCAGAACAGTATGAAAAGGCAAAAAGATAGGACAATGAAAGATGACCTCCCCACGTTGGCTGGTGCCCAATATGCTACTGGAGATAAGAGGAGAAATACTCCAGAAAGAATGAAGAGATGGAGTCAAAGCAACAATAACACCCAGTGTGGAAGTAAGGTCCAGTTCAGTAAAGAGCAGTATTGCATAAGGAACCTGGAATGTTAGGTCCATGAATCAAGGCCAATTGGAAGTGGTCAACTACATTACTCCTTTGAAATAACTTAAAACATTTAAGTCAGCAATTAAATACAAAATATGATTTGAGATTCACTTAATCACACTTTGCCCCAGGCTTCTCCTCCAATAATGATATTTATAAGTAACAAATAAAATTTTAAATAGTTTTGCACAGTTTTTCACTGAAACTTTCCCCTAGGGTAACAGTTCACTTTTAGATGAATTAAAAGCATAATTCCATCAGTAGCCCCAATTGGACACCTAATGTTTACAGGATGCTCTGTCTAAGCTAAAGAATATCATGCGAAGACAGTGATCCTTATCTTCATGATCCAGGAGAGGATTCTCTAAAAGCCTGTAAAAATGACATCAGTTAAGAAAGATTATCAAGGCAATTAATAAGAAGGTGAAGCCTGATAAAGTGAAAGTGAAAAGCAAAGTACAAAAACAGAGGTTTATATTAATACATTTATCTGGGAAAGTTTCCTAAAAAGTCTAACTTTTGGGTCAGATTTTTAAAAATCATCATAACCTCCTCCAAATAGTTCTGAATAATTTTTATTTTATTTTAGAAAAAAGAATACTTCAGTCACTTTAATTTTATTCTTAATCCAAGATTATAAAATACACTAATGAAATTGTTCATGTGGGCCTTTTAGTACATGTCCATACTATTAACAGAATGACTTTTCTATAAATATCTACCTCTAATATTAGAAGCCAGATTTTTTAAAAAGTCCATATATCTTGGCTGACTATATTAAACAAGAAAAAGCAGTGCATTGTGTGTGTGTGTGTGTGTGTGTGTGTGTGTGTGTGTGTATGTGAAAGTATGAGGCCTTAACTGAATTATGCTTTACTTAAAATAGCAGAACTATGAGGGAATTTCAGTAATGAGGTAAAACTGAAATAAAACTTATCTTGAAAAAGGAAAATTTATAAATTATAAACGTGAGAGAAAAACCCATAATCAGTTAGCACTGGATAGCCTTCTAAAAGGCAAGTAATAAAAATTAAGACTATATTTTTAAACAGAAAACACATATATAAACATAAAGGCTCAAGAATTCAACTGGTTGACTTAGAAAGAATACCAAATGGAATGATTGGTTCCGAAATTCAGGATGTTCTGTGCTTAGCTGCTCAGTTGTATCTGATTCCCTATGATCCCATGGACTGTAGCCCACCAGGCTCCTCTGTCCATGGGGATTTGCCAGGCAAGAATACTGGAGTGGGTTGCCATGCCCTCCTTCAGGGGATTTTCTTAACCCAGGGATCAAATCCAGGTTTACTGCATTGCAGGTGGATTATTTACTGTCTGAGCCACTAGGGAAGTCCATGAATACTGGAGTGGGTAGTCTGTCCCTTCTTCAGGGGGTCTTCCCAACCCAGGAATCAAACTGGGGTCTCCTGAACTGCAGGTGGATCTTTACCAGCGGTGCTACCGGGGAATGTTTATTCAAATGGAAAGATGTAAGGAATTTAACCAGTCACCGCCTGAATTCAAGATTATAATTGGGGGTAGGGGTAGACAACGGGGAGGTAAAACTTGAGACAGAGCCATACAAACAAGACACTGCTGTTAATAAAGAGACAAAGGTAAAAACTGCTGGTTCATGTGGAGATCCAAAAAAGAAAATACAGTCACTAGACTCAATGTGGGACAGGGATCATGAAGGAGAGAACATAAATAAAGGTGCCAGTGATGGAGGACCACTGTTAAGTACTTCCAGTTGTATGAGACAAGAGGAAGACACCCAGGTTAAACCATCTATGTACAGGTGGTGGTGTTGAGGTCTGCTAGTCATGAGGTCTGCTGCCCAGAGTGAGACCACAGTGAACATCAACAGCAGTCCTCAGCAGGAAGTCTTGAAATATTAATGATTCAAGTTTCCCCCCAGACTGAGGAAATAATAAAAAGTGTTTCCTCTTTTTAGAAAGCAACCTTACAATGAAACACTTGAGAAAGGATATTCAGGCAAATGAGTTACATTGCCTGAAAAACTATAAAATCCTCATCCAGTCCTTTCATTTTTTTGGTTCTTCCTCTACTCTTGAGACTTTTTTTTTTTAATTTTGGAATTTTCTCAGGAGTACAGATGTGAAAATGCTATGAAACAGAAGAAGTATTAACTTTCTATGGCTTGGACTTGTTAACATAAAAATAGTAATAAGTCTTGCTTTTGCTGGACCAAGGTAACACTGACACTCTGTTCCCTGGCATAGCAATATACTCTTATCCCTTATGGAACAGTAGAGATGTTAGTACTAATTTACTTAAGCAGATTTACTTTGAATAAAGAATGCTAGAATACTTCATCAGTTAGCATAAACTGTGCAAATAATTAGCAATACCTATTTATTCTGTTACAGACTAATAATATGCTGAAATGTGCAGCAATGTGGGAAGGGATGGTAGGAAAATTCTATTAACACGTGGCCTGTAAAAATGACAAAATATTTATCTACTTTTGCATAGGAATGAAATAAAATGCAAATATACCTCATGGAGTATATTTGCTCCCTGTATCTCTCCTGAAAACCTGAGATACCAATACTCAATTCTCTTTGTATTTCTTACGATTTTGAACTCTAGTGATCTCCATCTCTACTCTGGACTTTAGCTTTATAAGTTAACAAACAACCCTCCAGCAATACCTTCAAAAGACTATAATTACAAATATAGCATAAGACAGTCCGTTTTCAACATTTTAAACATTGTTGTTTTTAGAAAGCAATTGCTTTTGCTTCCACTCCACCCCTACCCCAATGCTCAATGCAATCTATACTGCCTGGAAGCCAGACTTTAAATGAAACAGATGCTCCAAGTCTAAACTCTGCAGTGATGGTAAAGTTGTTTCCTAGCAACACAAAGTTATGAAAACTTCAAGAGCACCACTTCATTCAATACAGTTTCTACCATTTAGTTTCATGTACTCAGTGGTTTATTATAAAGAACTGAGAATCAAGTCAAAATCAATTGATCCTGCATTAATAAAAAAGAAAAATCATTGCGTTGATTCTAAATGACAAATACTTTCAAACCTTGGACAGAAAACTCAGGCTTCATACAATACTTTAAAGAAGGTTTTCATATTGAAATTTAGGAAGGGCTATATAGAAAGGGGATAGATTTAGGCTGTAAGTGTATCCAAACAGATACTTTATTTTAAAACATCTAGACATTTTTCCAGTCGTCATGTATGAATGTGAGAGTTGGACTGTGAAGAAAGCTGAGCACATAAGAATTGATGCTTTTGAACTGTGGTGTTGGAGAAGACTCTTGAGAGTCCCTTGGACTGCAAGGAGATCCAACCAGTCCATTCTAAAGGAGATCAGTCCTGGGTGTTCTTTGGAAGGAATGATGTTGAAGCTGAAACTCCAGTACTTTGGCCACCTCATGCAAAGAGCTGACTCATTGGAAAAAGACTCTGATGCTGGGAAGGATTGAGGGCAGAAGGAGAAGGGGATGACCGAGGATGAGATGGCTGGATGGCATCACTGACTCAATGAACGTGAGTCTGAGTGAACTCTGGGTGTTGGTGATGGACAGGAAGGGCTGGCATGCTGCAATTCATGGGGTCGCAAAGAGTTGGACACGACTGAGTGACTGAACTGAACTGAACTGAAGACATTCTGAAGAAGTGGCCAACTTAATCCAGGCAAGTGAAATTGTGTTTAATTGAAATGCTCTATACAGGTATCCTCAAATCTTTTGGTTTTAGAACCCCTGTAGATTCTTAAAAATTACTGGGTATCCTGAAGAACTGTTGTTTATATGGGTCATGTCTATTAGTACTACATTTGAAGTTAAAACTTAGAGATTCTGTTTTAACTTATTCATTTTGAAATGAACATACAAGTAATACATTTTATGAAAAAAAATTAAAACAAAACCAAAGATAATTTAATAAGATAAGTGGTGCTGTTTCATACTTTAATATTTCCTTAAGGTTTGACTTAATAGAAGACAGCACGTTCTTTTCTTCAGTATTTACTGTGTTGTAGTATCACACATCATAAAGCCCTTAGAAAATTCTATCGTGTACAACCTTCTCCTTCTCCTCTTCCCCTTTCTTCTCCTATTTAAATTGTTTGAACTGTCCTTTGAGAAATGCATCAATAAGTATGTTTCTTCTTTGTATAAAGGATCATTTCCTTATATAAGAATTTCCTTTCATAAGAAGATAATTTGTTTTTCTTGGCCATTGACATTAGGCAAGAGGGTGAAGTGATTATATTTCGGATTCATAGTCAGGCTTCCTTGGTTTGAGGTTCACTGCTCTCTTGCTCTATGACCCTGATTAAGTTTAAGTTTCCCTTATATCATTTATAAAATGGGTCTAAAAGCAACATTATGCCTACAGTACTATCAAGAGAAATAGGTAGGATGTAAGTGAAAAATGATGCTCCCTGGTGGTCTAGTCAGAGAAGCCTTTCTTCTGGAGAAGAAAATGGCTACCTGCTCAAATATTCTTGCCTGGAGAATCCTATGGAGAGAGGAGCCTGGCGGGCTACAGTCCATGGGGTCACAGAGTTGGACATGACTGAGTGACTAACACTTTCACTTTCAAATGGAAAACACTTGGTTTATTTGCAGCCTGTAAACATAATCATTGGATAAAAATTGTCTGTTTTTATCTCTGATTTTCAGATTGCAAAATATAACACTAAGATAAACATATCAATAAATCACTCAAATAACCATCACTTCTACCCTAACCCCATTCCTAAAAAAAAAAAAAAAAAAAGGAAAAAGGAAATAGCCTGAACCTGGGATTATCGGATGCTTAAGACGTTTATGTAGAGTTGAAGTTTGCTTTATTTTTTAATATTAAGGAAAGCATCTGAAACTATGTGCTAATTCTTTCTTATGTGTTTCTTTCCTAACACAATGTCTCTTAGTATGATCTAGTAGAGAGAAAGAAGGGTCGAAGATTGGTGCCTTTGCTTAAAGAAACTGGAAATAAGTACTAATCCAAATAATTTGAAAAAGGCATAGAAGCACAGTTTGGTTTTATTGAATGATTTCTTGTAATTGGTAGATTTATGCTTGCTTTGACCTTTGTTCTGGTTTATATAATGACTCAAAAATTACCACAAGTTTTAATCACATGCTGATTTCTCTTACTCAGTGGATCAATTCCAACCGCACCATCAGTAGTACACTCTTTTATAGCAGTTGCAAGAAGCATCACGCTTGCAACATGAATATCATCTTTCATTCCGTAATTTCAAAGCACTCTCAGTATTAGCTCAGTTCTCACAACAACTTTGTGGCTAGATATGCAGTAAACATTTCTTCTTTTTGCTTTGGGACATAGCTTAAGAGAGTAATAGCCTGAGATTGCACAAGGTTTTGCAAAGAGCCTATAGGGGATTCCTGAACTTCACCATAAACGCTGCTTCTTCAGAGGGAAATAAATGGATGTTCTTGAAAATCAAATCTTTAAAAAGGGAACTTATATGTTTTTGAACGCTAAACATTGGTAAAATATAAAACAATGTTATAAAACATAGTTTAACAATTCAGCAACAATCAATTCCTTTCATATTAGTCATTTTAAAAATGCTATTACTTACGGCAAATCAATTCTGATAGTCTGTTAAATAAGTTAGAAGTTAGTAGAATTTTAAGAGCTGGGTATTTAGACTGTATTTTAAACATACCTTAGAATATCTGAGCGTTGTGTTAGAATAAAAAAGAATGCCTTTTCTGCCACAATATAATAAATTTTATGACATTGAAGTAAAATAAAATAAATAAGAAAAATAAAAGCTTCTTGGGCAGCTTCTCACCTGTAATCTTTGCGAGAAATAAGCATTGAACTACTATGTCTTCCTTTGAATGTGGTAGTTTGGGGTTTTCCAAGTGGCTCAGTTGGGAAAGAATCACTTGCAATGCAGGAGATGCAGGAGATGCGAGTTTATTCTATGGGTGAGGAAGATCCTCTGGAGGAGGCCATGGCAACCCACTCCAGTATTTGGGCCAGGAGAATCTCATGGACAAAGAAGCTTGTGGGGCTACAGTCCATAGTGATACAGAGTCAGACACAACTGAAGCAAGTGATCACACACACTTTAGTTAGAAGACATTTGCAAATTCTGGTATCACAGTTCATAAGATTGATATTCTGAAATACATTTCTGAACTTCAAATTCTTATCAAATAGTATGCTAAACATAAATACTTTGTAGTTTATTATAGTAATTGAATGAATTAACATATAAAAGAACCAACAAATCCTCAAAGAAAGCAATTTTTCTTGCTTTTCCCCCTCCTTGCTTTCTTTTTCTTTCCTTCTCTTGTTTACTGCAGATCAGTTATTTTGCCTAATTAAAAATGCAAATAGCAGTTAGATTTCATGAACCCCCATGCAGAGCATTAAAAGCAAACCTTGAGACCACAATTTTTTCAAATAAGTTATAAATTTTTAAGATATGTATTCTTTTTTAATCCTTCCTCAACTATTTTATTTAAGCTAAATTGAATAAATTATTTCAAATATCAACAAAAGTACTATCATCATCATTCTAGACTATCACTGATAATATTACAGTTCTATAATAATTCAATAATATATAAATAATAATAGTATTGGACTATTACTTTACTGTATTAATAGTAATATACTTTTATCTCAGTTCTACAGAGGAACATACTGAGACACTTTTTATACTGAGACACAGTAACTTTTTGAAAGTCACAGAGCTAGTAAATGAGAATAAGATCCAACTTGAATTTCTTTTGTGTCAGTCTGAGCATTTAACTACTGCACTAGATATAACCAATATATTCATAATATTTGCTTGAAATGAGAGTAAGATCCAACTTGAGTTTCTTTTGTGTCAGTCTGAGCATTTAACTACTGCACTAGATGTAACCAATATATTCATAATATTTGCTTGAACAACTGCCTCAGAAGCTCAGAAAAATTAAAAGACATTTTTTATACTCTTCAGTTCACTATAGGGAAATTATGAGAATGAACTAGTTTTAGTTTGGAGAAGTTCAGACAATAACTCATACCTTTGAGGTATATACAGTGCAAGATTATACCTCCAGTTAGAGATTTCCACTGATAAAAATGACCATCCCGGTGTCAATAATCTTGGGAAGAAATTAGATTCAAGGACTAAAATTAGGAACTTGAAAGGCATGATGCTGACTGAGCCCAGGAGGGAAAACCTTCCCTCTGGGCTTTCTCTTCATGTTTTTCTCTTTCTGGATCTTGCCCAGAAATTCCCTAAATGTACCGAAAACTTACTTTTGCCTAATGGAACCAAGATAAAACTCTGAAGAAATGGAGCCTGGTGGTACTAGGCAAGCAGATTTCAGAAAACTTTCTAAAAGATATCTTATAACCTGTGGGTTTGAGAGAAGTTTTGGAAATAAAAATGAGGTATAAATTATTTTCTGTGTTATAATATACTAGGCAAGCAGATTTCAGAAAACTTTCTAAAAGACATCTTATAACCTGTGGGTTTGAGAGAAGTTTTGGAAATAAAAATGAGGTATAAATTATTTTCTGTGTTATAATTTTCTTCTACTGTATAAAGTAAGTATCCTCAAATATGTGTTAACTGTGAACCACCCCTTAGTATATTGTAAGTACAAGTAAGATCAGAGGAAAACTTAAACTTGGATTATACAGGTTCAAAGGATCTGTAAACTTTTTAGTAAATGTAAGTATATAAGCAAGTAGAAGAATAAAGAATATGTAATTATTACTATCAAGAGGCAAGAAGATTTTCCACTTTGGGCCATGATGCAGTAAAAGTTACTAGATTTGTATTTTCACCTTAAACTAGAAAAGTAGAGAAAATATAAAATTCTGCTGTGGAATATTAAACAATGGATGATTAATTTTTATGAACAAAAATGACATTTCTAGAAATTGCCTTGTTGTTCAGTCACTCAGTTGTGTCTGACTCTTTACGACCCCATGGACTGCAACCTAGAGCAAGGTTTTTTAACCTTGGATCCTACTGACATTTCAGATCAGATAATTATTGATAGGAGGGGCTGTCTTGTGAATTGCAGGATATTTATCAGCAACATCACTGATCTTAATACTACATGCAGTAGCTCCACTCTAGTTGTAACAAGCTAAAACATTATCAGATACTGCAAATATTGGTAGAGGGAAATATCATGTGTTTGAAAACTCTGGCCTAGAAGAAGCCCCTAGAATGAAGCATAGAGAAGATAAATCCAAGGAGAAGAATGAAGCAATTCTGCTGATATAAGAAGATAGAGAGCAAATGTTGAAAAGTTCAGAGTGGCTGCAGTTTGAGAAACAGACTATCAGAGAAGGAGTTCAGAGAAAGAGAAAGAGAGACAGAAAAAGATAGAGAGCTTTCATATTTACCTTAAATTCTCCTAGATCTGATCTGTACCTGTGTGAGAGGAAAATATTTGAACAGAAAAAAAAAAAAAAAAAACAAGGAAATAAGTAAATAGAACAATTTGCTGAATACATCCGTATATAGGAATAGTTTTTCTTCCCATCAGCCAGAATTGAAAGACCCTTAAAACATGGAGGGAACCGCAGAAAATTGCCACATAAATAAAAGGACTAAATTATCCTTCAGTTGAAAAATACACTCTGGTCAAAATACATTCTAAGAAAGAAAAGCAAGCACTCGATGATTATGAGTAACATAACTGTACATCGGTGACAGTTCAAGATGGTGGTGTAGGAAGACCATAAACTCACCTCTTCTCACAGACACAGCAAATTTACATCTACATGTAGAATATTTTTCCTCTCAAAAGGACCTGAGAACTAGATAAACAAGGACTCCACAAAAAAGGCAAAAGAGACTCATCAAGAAGGGTTGGAGAGGCAGAGACACAGTCTCACCCAAGATACCACTCCAGATGTGGTCATCTACAAATGGGAGGCATCCTGAAAAATACCCTCTCATTTGTAAGTGGGGTATTTCCTCAAAGAGTGAAAGAATTGTTCCTCATATCAAGCACATTGATCCTGGAGGCTAGCAATGGAAAGGTATTCCCTAAAATGTCTGGTTCTGAAAAATCAATGGCGATTAAGTCAAGAGGAATCATAGAAATATAGGAAATGAAGATCTTGCTCCTGAAGGACTCATATGCAAAGCCATTCACCTTGCAATCCAGCACAAAAATAACTGATTAAAAAGCATCTAGAACATAAGAAAGGGAGACCTATTTACTAATTTATAAATGACTGCTAGAGAGACAGAAACTAGCATTATTTTTCTGGGGCCAAGCACTAGCAGATGCCAGTTTTTCAATCTCATCCTAACTTGTTGGTAACAGAGCCAACAAACACCATTTGTGATGCTCTCCCTATATCCAGCTAGCATCAGAGAGCATGCTCTACTTACCCTATGTCATAACTGGACTGGGTGAGTGCTCTGTACTCTGCCCGCCCTGCTGCTGTTGCTACTGCTAAGTCACTTCAGTCGTGTCTGACTCTGTGTGACCCCATAGACAGCAGCCCACCAGGCTCCCCCATCCCTGAGATTCTCCAGGTAAGAACACTGGAGTGGGTTGCCATTTCCTTCTCCAATGCATGAAAGTGAAAAGTGAAAGGGAAGTCATTCAGTCGTGTCTGACTCTTCGCGACCCCATGGACTGCAGCCTACCAGGCTCCTCTGTCCATGGGATTTTCCAGGCAAGAGTACTGGAGTGGGGTGCCATCGCCTTCTCCACTGCCCACCTTATGCATACTCAAAATGCAGCTAGACTGAGTCAGCATCCTGAGCACTATGTACCCTGTGCTAAGTCTGAGTTGAAATCAGGACAAGGAAGTGACTCAAACCCCATCCTCCTCATGCAGCAGTTATAGCCCTACTAAAGTCAGCAAGTACATTCAGCGTCGTACAAGGAACAGCCATGGAGTGTCTGGTTCCAGTGGCCAAGGAAAACTGTAATTCTGGGCCACAGAGAACAATTACATAAACCACTCCATCCAAGACTGAGGGTGGAATCCACTTCACTTAATATATGAGACAAACACAGAGAGACAGGCAAGATGAAGATGTAGATATTTCAAATAAAAAAACAAGGCAAATCCCCAGAAAAAAAAAGATTTTAATAAAATAGCAACTTACCTTATAAAGAGTTCAAAGTAATAATTTTGAGGAAAAAAATTTTTTTTCACCTATTTAGGGAGAAAAATGAATGAACACAGTCAGAACTTCAACAAAGAGACATAAAATATAAGAAAGTGCCACAAGAAATTGAACTGAATTAAACTGAAAAAAATACACTAGAGTGGCTCAAAATAAATAAATAAAATAGAAGCACAAATCAGTAATCTAGAAGAAAAAGCAATGGGCAACAGAAAAGGCAGCTAAATGAAGAAAGAATCTGAAAATGTGAGAATACATTAGTGACCTCTGGGGCAATATCAAACAGAATTACACATGTTATAGATGTCCCAGAAGGTGTAGGGAGAAAGGACCAGAAAAATTATTTGAAGAAATAATCAATGAAAACTTTCCTAATCTAGTGAAGGAAACAGAAATCCATGTCCAGGAGTACCAGATTGTTCCAAATAAGATAAGCCCAAAGAAAGAAACGTGAGGCACATCATATGTTATATATATGTTAAAGGTTAAGGATAAAAAGAGAATCTTAAAAGCAGCAAGAGACAAGCAACTTATTATGCAAACGATACCCCCATAAGAATATCAGCAGATTTTTTAGTAGAAATGCTATATGCCAGAAGGGAATATCATGACATTCAAAGTGCTAAAAGAAAAAAAAAAAAAAAAAAACCCTGCCAACTAACAATTCTCTACCTTACAAAGTTCTCATTCAGAATTGAAGGAGAAAATAAGTGTTTTTCAGATAAGCAAAAGATAAAAAGAGTTCATATTTATTAAAATAAACCAAAATAAAATAAATGCATCATCACTAAGCTAAATGCAGTCCATGGGAGCACAAAGAGTTGGACATGACTTAGAACCTGAGCAGCAACAATATCACTAAACTGGCCTTATTAGAAATGTAAAAGGGATTTTTCTATGCTAACAATAAAAGGTACTAATTAATAATAGCAAAGCATGCAAAAATAAAAATCTTACCAAAAAAAGGTAAATAAATAATAGAGGTAATATGAAGCAAATATGAAGGGTAAAAATGAAAGTAGCAAAACTAATTAAAAATATAGTAAATAAGTCAAACATAAAATAAAAAGATGTTAAAATGTGCAATCCCACTACTAGGCGTATACTCTGAGGCAACCAAAACTGAAAAAGACACATGTACTCCAATATTGATTGCAGCACTATTTAGAATAGCTAGAACATGGAGGCAACCTAGATATCCATCAACAGATGAATTGATAAAGAAGCTGTGGTATATATACGCAATGGAATATTACTCAGTCATAAAAAGAGAAGACATTTGAGTCAGTTCTGATGAGGTGGACACACATAGAGCCTTATGGACACAGAGGAGGGGAGAAGAGAGAGGATGAGATATGTGAAGAGAGTAATGTGGAAACTTACAATACCATATGTAAAATAGATAGCCAATGGGAATTTGCTATATGACCCAGGAAACTAAAACAGGGGCTCTGTAACCATCTAGAATGGTGGGATGGGGAGGGAGATGGGAGAGAGGGGACATGGGTGTAACTATGACTGATTCTTGTTGTTTGACAGAAAATGGCAAAATTCTGTAAAGCAATTATCCTTAAATAAAAAAATAAATAAATTTTTAAAATGTGTACTCGAAAATATAAAATGTATGGGAGAGAAGAAATATAAAGCCTTGGAAGCTGTTCAAATTAAATTATTATCAATTTAAAAGTGACTATTATGTGCATAGGAGGTTACATGTAACTTCACAATAACAACAACAACAAAATATTTTGGTATGTACAACGAAGAATGAGAAAGAAATCTAAACATAACAATAAAGTAAACAGAAATACTTCAAGAGAAGATAGAAAAAAAACACAACAACAACAGAGAGAACCTACAAAAACATCCAGAAAACAAACACAAATGGCAGTAAACACTTATCAAGAGCCTGCCAGGCTCTTCTGTCCATGAGATTCTCCAGGCAAGAGTCTTGGAGTCTTGACAAAAAAGCTGTAAGATTTTCCTCTAAGATCAGGAAGAAAACAAAGATATATACTCTCACCATGTTTACACAACATAGTATTGGAAGTATATAAAGCCTTGGAAGGTGTTCAAATTAAATTATTATCAATTTAAAAGTGACTATTATGTACATAGGAGGTTACATGTAACTTCACAATAACAACAATAAAAAATATTTTGGTATGTACAAAGAAGAATGAGAAAGAAATCTAAACATAACACTAAAGTAAACAAAAATACTTCAAAAGAAGATAGAAAAAAAAAAAAAGAGAGAGAACCTACAAAGACATCCAGAAAACAAACACAAATGGCAGTAAACACTTATCAAGAGCCTGCCAGGCTCTTCTGTCCATGAGATTCTCCAGGCAAGAGTCTTGGAGTCTGCACAAAAAAGCTGTAAGATTTTCCTCTAAGATCAGGAAGAAAACAAAGATATATACTCTCACCATGTTTACACAACATAGTATTGGAAGTCCTAGCCATAGCAACTGGGAAAGAAAATTAAATAAAAGGAACACAAATTAATAAAGAAAGAAGCAAAACTGTCACTATACAGAAGACTTAACACTGTATATAAAATACCCTAAAGAATTCACCAAAAACTTAGTCAACAAATTCTATAAAGTATAGTATACAAAATAACTATACAGAAATCAGTTGCATTTATATATACTAAAGAATTATCTGACGTCCCAGGTGGCTCAGTGGTAAAGAATCTGCCTGCCAAGCAGGAGACTTGGGTTCAATCTCTCAGTCAGGAAGATTCCCTGGAGAAGGAAATGGCAATCCAATCTAGAATTCTTGCCTGGAAAATCCCATGGACAGAGCAGACTGGTGGTCTACATAATCATAAAAAGAATTAGTGACTAAATAACAACAACAATAAATCATCAGAAAGAAAAATCAAGTTAACAATCCCATTTACAATTACATTAAAAAGACTAAAACATATATATTTAATATATATTAAATATATATATATTTAATTAAAAGATATATTTAATCAAGGAAATAAAAGCCCTATATTCTGAAAACCATAAAATATATTGTGCTCATGGATTAGAAAAAAAAAATTGTTAAAATGTCTAAACTACCCAAAGCAATCTACAGACTTAATGCAGTTCCTACTAAAATTACCGATGGAATTTTTCTATAGAACTAGAACAAGTAATTTTTTTAAAATTTGTATGGAACCAGAGAAATCCCCAGCAGCCAAAACAATCTTGAGAAAGAGGAGCAAAGCAGGATGTCTCATGCTCCCTGATTTCAGTCTGTACTATAAACCTACAGTTACCAAAACAATATGATAACTGGCATAAAAACAGTTCCATAAATCAATGAATGGAGAGCCCATAATTGAATATGTATGGACAATCTATGACAAAGGAAGCAAGAACGTACAAGGGAAAACACATAGCCTCTTCAATAAATGGTGCTGGGAAAGCAAGACATCTATATGCAAAAGAATGAAAGGACCATTTTCTTACCTCATATAAAAAAATAAACTCAGAAACAATAATAAAACACAGGAAACAATAACTTTAACACTGATCTAAGCAATACTGCTTGGCTATATCTCCACTTCCCTGGTGGCTCAGAAGTTAAAGCATCTGCCTCTGATGCAGGAGACCTGGGTTTGATCCCTGGGTCGGGAAGATCCCCTGGAGAAGGAAATGGTAACCCACTCCAGTATTCTTGCCTAGAGAATACCATGGACAGAGAAGCCTGGTAGGCTACAGTCCACTGGGTCGCAAAGAGTTGGAAACGACTGAGCGACTTCACTCTCTACTCTCTCTGACTCAGAAAAGGGCAACAAAAGCAAAAATAAGCAAATGGGACTGCATCCAACTAAAAACTTTTGCATAGCAAAGGAAATAATCAACAGAACAAAAAGGCAACATTCTAAAAGGGGGAATATGCTTGCAAATAATGTATTAAATAAGGTAATAGTATACCAAATGTGTAAAGAACTTAGATAACTCAATTTAAAAAAATATCCAATTTAAAAATGTGCAGAGGACCTGAAGAGACATTTTCAAGGTAGCCATACAAATAATCAACAGGCACATGAAAAGATGCTCATCAGTAATAACTCAGCTAATACAAGACCACAATGAGGTACAACCTTATATCCATCAGAATAGCTATCATCAAAAAGAAAAAAAAAAGTGTTGGTGATAACTCTTTTACACTGCTTGTAAGAATATAAATTGTTGTAGCCACAGTGTAGAAATTTCTCAAAAACTTAAGAGAACTACTATATAATCCAACAATTATACTTTTGAGTATTTAGCCAAAGAAAATGAAAACACTAATACAAAAAGATACATGAACTCTTATATTCATTGCAGTAAATTTACAACAGACTACTAACCTAAGTGTCCACCAATAGATGAATGGATAAATAAAAGACGACACACACACACACATGCACACACACACACATATATAAACATATATATGTATGGATATTGTTGTTGTCCAGTGAACCTCATGGACTGCAATATACCAAGTTCCTCTGTTCTCCACTATATTTTGGAGTTTATTCATATTCATGTTAATTGATCTGGTGAGGCTATCTAACCATTTGTTCCTTTGCCACCCCCTTCTCCTTATGCCTTCAATCTTTCCCAGTATCAGGATTTTTTCCAATGAGCTGGCTCTTCACATCAGGTGGCCAAAGTATTGGAGCTTCAGCAACAGTCCTTCTAATGAATATTCAAGTTTATGCTCAGCTATAAAAAGCAATGAAAACTTGTCAATTGCAGTGACATTCATGAACCTAGAAGGTATTGTGCTTAATAAAATAAGTCAACAGAAAAAGACAAACATTGTATGATTTTTATTACATGTGGATTCTAAAACTACAAGTAAACAAAACATAACAGAAACAGACTAATAGATACAGAGAATAAACTGGTAGTTTCTAGAGAGTAGTGCTGTAAGGGAATGGTCAAAATAGGTGAAGGGGATTAGGAAGTACAAACTTTCAGATATAAGGTAAGTAAGTCATGAGGATGCAATGTGTGCATGAGGAATACAGTAAGTCCCCTCACACATGAAACTTTAAGTTGCAGACTTTCAAAGATCAGAACCTGTGTTGACACATCCAATTACATAAATTAGATCACATGTCAGGTTTACATTGTCATGTGCATGCATCCACTATAAGTGATGGTGCTTGTGTGTACTGTACTGTACTATGCTGATAGAGTACAGTAGTACTGCATCTTCTTTTCAAGCCCAGGATGTTCAGAAGCAAGTGTGAAAGCAGTGTTGATGTGAAAAAAGCAGTGGGTCAGAGAAAGGACAAAGAAAGCCAAGAGGAAGAAGTAACTGAGGAAACAAACAGATTCTTGACATAGGAAATGGTGAGGGGATTTTCTTAATCTGAGCAGGCACTGTAGATTTTTAAGGCACAGGACCCAAACGTAGAATGGCATATTTCTAAACTGCAGCAGCCATTCCTAATGCAATCCAGTGCTACCTTGCCATCAACGATGAGACAAAAGAGCTACTACCCAGAAATAAGTGGGCCATTTTTTCAAGAAGCTAGACAGAATTGAATCCAGTAAAGAACCAGAATTTTGCCATCAACGTCAGGTGTGAGTGAAACTGTATTTTTCTCTCCTTCTCCTATTGCTGACCTTCAGCTCTACCATCTCCCACCTCCTCTCCTTTCTCCAATCAGTAACTCTTCTTGCCTGTTCACTTGATATCAACCCTGTTGTACTATACTACTGTACTTTTCCACGCACTCTAGTATAGGATTAAAAATGTTTTATTTTGTTTTTTATGTATGTTTACTTTTACCTATGTGAAAAGTATTATAAACCTATTACAGTTCAGTACTAGATAGCCAATTGTGTTTGGTAAGTAGACTTTGTTAGACTTACAAATAAGCTAGGCATAATGAATGTGCTCTTAGAATAGAACTCATTCATATATAGGGGATTTACTATATAGTCAATAATATAACAACTCTGTATGGTGACAGATGATAACTGAAATTATCACAATGATCATTTCATAATGCATACAAAATATTGAATCATTATTGTCCACCTGAAGCTAATATAATATTGTGTGTCAGCTGCAACTTAGTAAAATAAATTGTGACCAGACCAAAGCCAAACACTTCTTAAGGAAATGTGACAGAATCTAGTGTTTAATAACATAAAACACATACAATCAATGAAGCTAGAAAATATTTTTCATAATATTTCTTCATATAACAAAGATATTTGCAAATACTTAAAAAGCATACTTTTGTGTCATAGATTCAATAAGGCAAACAAGTATGAGTATGACAAAGAGAGAAGAGATATAAAATATTACAAAATGAAAACTCATAAAGAAAATATACATATAAAATAAAAATGAATGAAGGTATAACAATAGAAATGGAACACAGATTAAAGAAAAGATTATACATAAAAAGCCTACAATAAACTGTGAAACAGTAACTGTATTCTATCATGTATGATTGAATCTAGAAAGAGGAGTGGCTGGTAGTCACAGTTTTGAACACAGTAGTAGAGAATGTTCCAAATTTGGTTAAACTCTGAATCCACACATCCAAGAAGCTTAACAAGTGTCAAACAGAATAAACATAAAGAAAACAACACTGGCGCATATCAAAATCAAATTGATAAGATTAGTGATGTCAAGAAGCATCTTAAAAGTAGCCAGAGGTCAGTAAAAAAGAAAAAAGAAAAAAAAGAAACTATTATGTACGAAGAAGGACTTCCCTGGTGGCTCAGATGGTAAAGCTTCTGTATACAATGCAGGAGACTCAGGTTTGATCCTTGGGTTGGGAAGATCCCCTGGAGAAGGAAATGGCAATCCACTCCAGGACTATTGCCTGGGAAATCCCATGGACAGAGGAGCCTGCTAGGCTACAGCCCATGGGGTTGCAAAGAGTCAGACATGGCTGAGCGACTTCACTTCACTTATGTACAAAGAAACACACTTAAAAGTGACAAAGCTTTGTTTGTCAAAATTTATGCAAGTAGGAAAAAAATGTAATGATACTATTAAAGTACTTCTAAGGAAAAGTAATCCAGAGCTGTCAGCTTGGCTGTTTTTAAAAAAAAAAAAAAATTCCAAAATTGGAAGTGAAAGAAAAAGTTATTCAGATAAAAGCTGAGAATTCACATCACTAGCAAGTTGGAACTACAAAAATACGAAAAGTTCTTCAAACAGAGTAAAAATGGCATCGGACAATAATTTAAATATATACAAATGAAAGTAGAATTATATAATAAACACATTTATATGTCTCTTTAAAATAATGAAAATAGTTAACTATGTGAATAAAAATTAAAATATAATAGTGTATAACACATACAGAACTAAAAATAACATCAAAAGCACAGATGGGGTGAAATGGAGGCAAAATCTTATCTACTTTCTTTTAATAGGCAGTGGCACTAGATTTGGTAGACTATAAGATATATATTGCGTCAATGGTTAACCAAGTTTTTCAGTGGAAAAATAAAAAAGATGTATACTGTGAACTCTGGATTTTTATAGCTAACAAAGAGATAAGAGTTATAAAACAATAGTGCAATGAAAGCAAATCATAGGACTTCCCTGGTTGTCCAGTGGCTGGGAGTCTGCCTGTCAACATAGGGGACACGGGTTCGATCCCTGGTCTGGGAAGATTCCACATGCAATGGAGCAGCTAGGCCCAGCTAGGGTGTGCACTACTGAAGTCTGTGTGCTCTAGAGCCTGTTCTCTGTAACAAGAAAAGCCCCAGCAACGTGAAGTCTGTGCACTGCAACTAGAGAGTAGTCCCTGCTCACTGCAACTAGAGAAAGCCTGGTCTGCAGCAGCAAAGACCCAGAAGAGCCACAATAAATAAATAAACAAAAATAAATGGAAAGCAAATTGCAAAAGTAAGCAACTAAATCAAAACAAGGCAGGGAAAAAGGAACAGAACAACTAAAGCAAACAGAAAATTGATAATTAACACATTCAACCTAACTGAAATGATCTAAAACTCCAATTCAATGACAGAGATTACCAAGTTAAATAAAAAGCAAGACCCGGCTATATGGGGTATATGAGAAACCAATATAAATATATTACAGATTAAGTGTGCTATGTATTATATATATTAAATATACTATAGATTAAAAATATACTGATAGATTAAAAGAAAGCTCAAACAGATATATTATGAAAATACTAAGAAAAGAAAGAGGAATTTGATATATTAATGTAAGATAAAGCAGATGTCTTAT
>SJYC01039458.1:0-11047 GCA_006408675.1 Madoqua kirkii | reverse complement strand
AACAAGAAAAGCCCCAGCAACGTGAAGTCTGTGCACTGCAACTAGAGAGTAGTCCCTGCTCACTGCAACTAGAGAAAGCCTGGTCTGCAGCAGCAAAGACCCAGAAGAGCCACAATAAATAAATAAACAAAAATAAATGGAAAGCAAATTGCAAAAGTAAGCAACTAAATCAAAACAAGGCAGGGAAAAAGGAACAGAACAACTAAAGCAAACAGAAAATTGATAATTAACACATTCAACCTAACTGAAATGATCTAAAACTCCAATTCAATGACAGAGATTACCAAGTTAAATAAAAAGCAAGACCCGGCTAT
This sequence comes from Madoqua kirkii, assembly GCA_006408675.1. NCBI lineage: Eukaryota > Metazoa > Chordata > Mammalia > Artiodactyla > Bovidae > Madoqua > Madoqua kirkii. The sequence continues at coordinate 10,733 of SJYC01039458.1, read as the reverse complement.
ATGGGGTATATGAGAAACCAATATAAATATATTACAGATTAAGTGTGCTATGTATTATATATATTAAATATACTATAGATTAAAAATATACTGATAGATTAAAAGAAAGCTCAAACAGATATATTATGAAAATACTAAGAAAAGAAAGAGGAATTTGATATATTAATGTAAGATAAAGCAGATGTCTTATTTAATAAAATTATCAGAGAAAAGGGAAACATTTTATACTAAAAGAGGGGCCAATTCAATAAGGATTGTAACAATCTTAAATGTGAGTGCATCTAATTTTTTTAAAGTTCCAAAATACATAAGGAAAAAAGATGTAATTGAAAGGAGGAGTATACAGACATACAAATTTACCGGAGATAGTTAAAACTTTTTTCTCGCTAACTGATAAAACAGATAGTGAAAAGAATAAAGAAGATCTGAGTAATGTTATCAATCCTTTTCCCTCTTGAACAACCAAAAATAACAAAATATAGCAAGTGAAATTATTATTATTTGAAAAGAAATCAATGCATTTCATCATATTAACAGACAAAAAAATTAATATGCTTATCTTAATAGATGCAGAAGTATTTCACAAAATACAAAACTCATTATTGAAAATTTCAGCATCTCCCTATGATAAAAGATATCTTTGAAAAAGCAACAACTAACATTATATTTAATAGTGAAAAATGTTTTACTCCAAAGTAAATGACTTAATAAAGTTGCTGAAAATATTCTACATGCTCTGTCATTGAAATTACTCCCATCCCCAAACTTTCATGGACATAATTAAAGTACCACTGGGGCATTTCTGCTGAGCATCTACTTGAAGGAGTAAGGAGCCTCTTAGGAAATGACTCAGCCTGAAAGAAGAGTGAGTGCTGGCACAGAAGTTTTTGTTGTTTAACAGCAGACTAGAGTGAAGATGAGGTCAGTCCCTGCAGATTTTTTCATTTTGTCCAAAAGTTTAATCACTAAAACACCTCACTCTCATTTGCCTCCAGGTCCTAAAATGAAGAGTGGAATAATAACAATAAAGTCAAAGTGAAGTCTCTCAGTTGTGTCCAGCTCTTTGCAACCTTGTGGACTGTAGCCTACCAGGCTCCTCCATCCAAGGGATTCTCCAGGCAATAATACTGGAGTGGGTTGCCATTTCCTTCTCCAGTGATAGCAACAAAATATTTAGTTAAAAGATTATAGTTTATTTTACAGGTGATAACAAAGCCTGAAAGCAGTGAGAAACAGTGGGCTTGGTGTGGATATTGAAACCTTGACATCAAAGGGCTACTCTCCCTAATAACAGTTAAACTCCTCCTCTTCCTCTGTCTCACTACCATTACCACTGCTATCACCAGCAGTACATTATCATTGTCAGACTCACATCATAGAACTGAATCAGCTAATTGAAATTTATTATTAGCAATTATTATTTCATTGTAAAAAACACCATAAATCCACTGATAGTAGTTTTACTCCAGGAAGCATTTAGAAAGATGCTTGTAACGGCTTTATAAAAAGTCTTCTTCCCTGTGCTCCTTATTTTTCCAGTAGATGTCTCAAACACATATTTTTATGAAATTTTGAAGGCATTGAATGACAGAAGTTGGAAATAACTTATATGTTTATTCCTTACCATTAAGAAGCCAATAGCTGGCTAACTGGGTTTTTTACTAACGTTTAATTTATTTTCAACTGCTCTGTATTCATCAGAAAAGTTTCAGTTCAGTTTAGTTCAGTCGCTCAGTCATGTCCAACTCTTTGCAACACCATGAATCGCAGCACACCAGGCCTCCATGTCCATCACCAGCTCCCGGAGTTCACCCAGACTTGCACCCATCGAGTCAGTAATGACATCCAGCCATCTCATTCTCTGTAGTCCCCTTCTCCTCCTGCACCCAATCCATCCCAGCATCAGAGTCTTTTGCAAGGAGTCAACTGTTCACATGAGGTGGCCAAAGTACTGGAGATTCAGCTTCAGCACCATTCCTTCCAAAGAAATCCCAGGGCTGATCTCCTTCAGAATGGACTGGTTGGATCTCCTTGCAGTCCAAGGGACTCTCAAGAGTCTTCTTCAACACCACAATTCAAAAGCATCAATTCTTCGGTGCTCAGCTTTCTTCACAGTCCAACTCTCATATCCATACATGACCACAGGAAACACCATAGCCTTGACTAGACGGACATTTGTTGGCAAAATAATGTCTCTGTTTTTGAATATGGTATCTAGGTTGGTCATAACTTTTCTTCCATGTCTTTTAATTCCATGGCTGCAGTCACCATCTGCAGTGATTTTAGAGCCCGCCAAAAAATAAAGTCTGACACTGTTTCCACTGTTTCCCCATTTTTCCTCATGAAGTGATGGGACCATATGCCATGATTTTCGTTTTCTAAATGTTGAGCTTTAAGCCAACTTTTCATTCTCCACTTTCACTTTCATCAAGAGGCTTTTTAGTTCCTCTTCACTTTCTGCCATAAGGGTGGTGTCATCTGCATATCTGAAATGATTGATATTTCTCCTGACAACCTTGATTCCAGCTTGTGCTTCTTCCAGCCCAGTGTTTCTCATGATATACTCTGCACAGAAGTTAAATAAGCATGGTGACAATATATAGCCTTGACATACTCCTTTTCCTATTTGGAACCAGTCTGTTGTTCCATGTCCAGTTCTAACTGCTACTTCCTGACCTGCATATAGGTTTCTCAAGAGGCAAATCAGATGGTGTGTGATTCCCATCTCTTTCAGAATTTTCCTCAGTTTATTGTGATCCACACAGTCAAAGGCTTTGGCATAGTCAATAAAACAGAAATAGATGTTTTTCTGTATCTCTCTTGCTTTTTCTATGATCCAGCAGATGTTGGCAGTTTGATCTCCGGTTCCTCTGCCTTTTCTAAAACCAGCTTGAACATCTGGAAGTTCACGGTTTACGTATTGCTGAAGCCTGGCTTGGAGAATTTTGACCATTACTTTTCTAGCGTGTGAGATGAGTGCAACTGTGTGGTAGTTTGAGCACTCTTTGGCATTACCTTTCTTTGGGATTGGAATGAAAACTGACCTTTTCCAGTCCTGTGGCCACTGCTGAGTTTTCCAAATTTGCTGGCATGTTGAGTGCATCACATTATATTTTTCCAGCTTTGTTGAGCTATTTGAAGTGTGCAAAGTGATGATATGATATACATATATAATGTGAATAGGTACCCTTTGATAATACATGACCCCAAGTTTCTCATTAAAAAAAGTAAAAGTTTATTTCTCTCTCACATTTTCTATTCATCATAGTTTGGCTAAGGGCTGTGCTCATCAGGATCATTTAAGAGTTCCAGGCTGACATTCACCCCATTTTGACAATAGTTTCCATGATTACTGTGGTAAGGAGTTAGAAAATTAGTTAATTCTGATATAGGCTCTTAAAACTTTGACCTTTGATGCATGGGTCTTTTCTTCACATATTGTTAGCCAGCTGAATCACATGGATACATATAACTTCAAATTCTGAGTAAGTATAATACTATCATGCCCAGAAGAACTGATATGTTTGTGGATAGACTGAACAGCTGTGTCCTATCTTTGGCAAATCCACCTATCCTCCAAGAAATAAATGAAAACATTTTTTTCAGCTATAAAAACAGATGTAAAGTGTCATGCAAAGCTCTTTCTTAAATGCACAAGTACTCGCTCAAGACCTATTTGTAGAATGTCTTAATAAATTCAATTTGGACACATCTGATTTTTGAATCCAATTCAAAACATAAATCAAAAGTGAGAAAATCTGTCTAATGTAGACAGTATGACAGCGGGGAAAGTAATGAGGGACAATGTGCTAATAACAATAATAATAATTATGCCAGCCTATCATATCATCTGGTAAGAATTAGTATAGAAAAAAAAATTCATATTTCATTAATCCCTGAGAGCATCATTTTCTTACTGTACATACAAAAACTGAGTGTGCAGTGTGCACTTGACCCATTAAGAAATTATTAATTGATGCCCGTATTCTCTAGGAATACAGTAACACATTTAATTTGTGAAACTGTGAATAGTTTCTGGATTTCAGCTGCATTTAAATGCAATTCAAGCAGTATTTATTAATTCAGAAAATTCTATATCGTCTCTCTCACTCACACAATATAATCTTTCAGGAAAGCTTTTCTAGTTAGATTTCACTATCGTTTGATAAGAACATGTTTTTGTATGATGAAGTTCAGCTCAGTTCAGTCACTGAGTCATGTCTGACTCCTTGGGACCCTGTGAACTGTAGCACACCAGGCCTCCTTGTCCATCACCAACTCCTGGAGTCCACCCAAGCCCATGTCTATTGAGTCATGATGCCATCTAGCCATCTTATCCTCTGTTGTCCCCTTCTCCTGCCCTCAATCTTTTTCAGCATCAGAGTCCTTTCAAATGATTCAGCTCTTTGCATCAAGTGGCCAAAGTATTGGAGATTCAGTTTCAACATCAGTCCTTCCAATGAACCCCCAGGACTGATCACCTTTAGGATAGACTGGTTGGATCTCCTTGCAGTCCAAGGAACTCTCAAGAGTCTTCTTCAACACCAGAGTTCAAAAGCATCAATTCTTCAGCACTCAGCTTTCTTTATGGGTCCAACTCTCACATATATACATGACCACTGGAAAAACCCTAGACAAACTTGAACCAAAAAAAAAAGTCATGGCCACTGTTTGGTGGTCTATGGAAGGTCCAATCATTAAAGCTTTCTGAATCCCTGGGAAACTTGGGATTTCTTACATTTAAGAAATATACTCAGCAAATCAATGAGATACATCAAAAACTGCAATGTATGCAGTGGGTATTGGTCAATAGAATGGGCCTAATTCTTGTCCACGACAACGCCCAACTGCATGTCACACAACCAACTCTTCAAAAACTGAACGAATTGGGGTACAAAGTCTTGCCTCAGCCACAACATTCACCAAGCCTCTTGCCAACCAACTACCACTTCTTCAAGCATCTTGACAATTTTATGCAGGTAAAATGCTTCCCAAACAAGCAGGAGGCAGAAAACACTTTGCAAGAGTTAGTTAAATCCTGAAGCATGGATTTTTATGCTATCGGAATAAATGAACTTCTCACTGGAAAAATTGTGTTGCTTGTAATGGTTCCTGATTTAATCAAGATGTGTTTTATCAGTTATAATGATTTAAAACTCACAGTCCAAAACCACAATTACTTTTGTACGAACCTAATAGTATGTTTTTAGAATTTGTGTTTGCAAACTAACAAATTTTCAGAAACACAATGGACACTAAATTAATGTATCTGTAGGATTCACTGATGTTTCCATGGAAATATATTCCATACAATAATAAAAGAGAGTAAAGCAAATTTTCTTCCTTTTCAATACATGTTTAAGATTTCACATACTTATATTAAATATATCACAAAAGGGCTTAAAATGTGATCTTTTTAGTTAACTATGTTTTTACATAATCAAAGACAAAACAAAGCAAAACTTTTGACTCAGCATTTTAAACATGTCAAGGAGTACACCGCCTATATAAAATATGAAAGACAAAACAAAAACAATAGAGTTGTGCTCCATTGCTCCTGTGAGTGACTTCCATACAGACTGTTCAGCCTTTAACAACTGAAAAATCACTTTGCCACTGAATAGAGTCACTGAGGATCTCAAATTGTAAGATATATTTAGCTTCGTGAAAGGGCTATGTTGAATTCCATGTAGCTTCAGAGTTTGGTGGAAACAGGAAAATATCAGGGAGTACATTTAGGAAAGATGTCCTAAGGTTGGTACTAAGAGCCTATACTAAACAAAACAGAAACAGATGGGTAGCATCCTCTGTGCCAAGTGCTATGAGGATTCTCTCTCTCACACGCACACATATACAAACACACACACACACACACACCATATACAAAGTTCTCTCAGCATGGAGCTACTTTGTTAAAAGCTGGTAACTGTTTTAGTAAAAAGGCAAATAAGAATCATAGATAGTGTGAATTTGCAGGAACATATTAAAGAACCAAGGGAAGAGTCAAATTGATGCACTGTTTGTAATTATGTTTTCTGTCCCTTCTACCACTAGTCATTACTCAGACTACACAAATTATCTTGATATACATAAACCTATTTTTTGCAGGTAGAGATAATCATAGTATATCTGATGAACATAGATCCAGCTAAGAAAAACATTGAAAACAAACACCATAATTTTAGAATAGACAAACAATAACAAATAATATATTTGTGGGTGTGATCTTGGTAGGACTTTCAGGGGGGAAGAGGATCTTCTAGATTGATAGCAATATCCTGGAAAATTTTAAATGAGAAAGATTCATAATTCTCTAGAGAACAATAGGGGAGAAGCAAAGAATTATGGGTTTTATGTAACAAAAGATAATTCAGTCCATAAAATGTATGCTTCATCTCACAACACTGACCTGAAGTGAGTATCTAGTAAAACTATGACTCATTCACACTTAAAGGAAAACAATATGGATCTTGTGGAATGATGTAGCAGTGTGTTGTGTTCCTCCAAAATGTGCAAACCAATGTTTCACTTAAAAGAAGATCTTGAAATGCCCATGGAGGATTTAACAGGCTCACCATGATTGGATAGGCATCAGACTGCCCATCTAATGAAAGAAATGGAAATCAAATATGAACTACTATATCTTTAACTTGACTCAGTGACTTAATTTTCTTCATCTCCAGATTATGGAGGAGGACAACAGATGATCGAAAGAATAAATAGACTATGATTTGTTCATGAAAAGTAAATTAAGACTTTTTAATCATAAACATCATGACATTAGTAAACGACTTCTTAAAAAAGACAGGAAAAGGTCATATGTATGAATTTGATGAGCTTACTAGGGGTCTGAGAAGGTTTGAATGTGGTTATAGGAAACAAGCCAATGAGTTAATGGTGATGGGGGAATATGAGAAGCATTCCAATATTTTCTATATGTATTGTGGCTGATGCAAAGGTTGAGGTCCTCAAACTTGGCAAAACAGCCAGATTTACATCATTTCTCCACCTGAATACTCCCACAGTCAGGGGGAAAATCTTCACTAGGTCATAGATCAGGCTTAAACATAAATATTTTATGAATAACTCCTTAGATAAGTCACATGTTCAATCAAAGTTTACACTAGGAAAAAAGCAATATTTTCCCTTAATTTTTGGTCTTATTTCACTCTTCTGAGGTAATCCTTGGTAATACCATGTCTGAGAATGGTCCATGGAATTGCCAACCAGGGGAAAAATGCAATAGAAACGCTTGTTATTCTACTCTTATCAGTCAACTTATTCTCCTTCTGACAGTAGAAATATTTTCATAAAAATAATGCATTTCCATCAGGTATATTTCAAATATCTTAAGTAATACCTAGGATAATTATTACCTCTGCATATCTGTATATAATTATTATCTCTCTACATTAATGATGTTCTAGTAAAATTTAAATAGCTTCATAATGAAATATGTATTTAGTAGCATAAAATATAGAGTACATATACCTTAGGGTAACTGGAAGTTTTCAATTAGGTACAAACAGAGGATGCTTTTCTGCCTTTCTTGGTCCTGATATTAACAAGTAAAAACTGAAAGAAAAAAAAAATGAAAAAGCATACCTAGAAAATTTTGGTGGTGCCATAAAAGAAATGAAAGAGTATAGGGTCACCATAGGCAAGGAATGATGGAGAGACATGAAGTGGTTAAACCACCCGACACCGGAGAGGCTGAACTTTTCTTGACATCTGTCATGAGTCAGTGGAGAAAAGCCTATAGTGCAAGACAGAAACAAATTTGTTGCACCTGAAAAGAAAATGTTCCATTGCCCATGTTAGTAAAGAATGCCTCACTCTGATTCTTCTGATTTACGTGAGGATAGTAAATCAGTCTGATTCTGGGGTGCAGCTTGGGGAATCCTATTTCAACACCAGATTTATTTGATAATAGAGTTGATATTTGTTTCCCCATCTGTCTACTACTTTGTCTCACTATTGCTTTCAAACTTGGGAAGGTGAGCCCAGAGAGAAAAAAAACCTGAAAAGTGGTTTTTACTAAAAGCCTATTTTTGTCTTAAAGCAAAAGCAGAAAGCCAAGTAACTTTGAAAAACAATCAACCAGTATATATAATGATTTTCCTTCATTAATCATTCAATGAGTACTTTTTCATAAAACAATTGTTATTACCTGACACAGGGCCTCATTTCACTTTGTCACTTTTTGTTGGTTTCTCTGGTCAGCATAACCTTTCTCCTGGAGTCTAGTGCATCTTTCATAACCTATATTAAATATCCCACTATTCATAAAAATTTCTCCAGTCCTCTCCTCTTAGGTGATGATGCACTCTTCCACAAAATCCTTATCAAACTTTATTATTTCTCTCATATTACATTTTGTATTAAAAAAATCATTTTCAAATATCTTGTTCTACTATTACAGTCTCTTGAAAGTAGAAATGAAACCCAGCACAAATCATTGAATACAGAAGGTACTCAGCAAATAGGTATTGAATTTAATTGAATATATACTATCTATATTTGTCACATGATGAAAGAGTGAAGTATTTGGGAGAGAAATATGATAATAAAACAGGAGTGCCTTTAAATGAGAAAAAATAAGATCTTCACTTCAAACAAAGCCAGATTCAGCTGAAGAAACAGTTCATCAAAATATATTTCTAATCCATATCTTTAACTATACCAGAAAGTTTCTCAGTTGTGTCCAACTCTTTGTGACCCCATGGACTATACAATTCATGGAATTCTCTAGGCCAGAATTCTACTGGACTGGGTAGCCGTTTCCTTCTCCAGCAGATTTTCCCAACCCAGGAATCAAACTGGAGTCTCCTGCATTGTAGGTGGATTCTTTATGAACTGAGCTATGAGGGAAGCCCTAACTATACCAGGGAAGCTTCAAATAGAAATATCTGCCATTCTGTATTTTGTTGAGAGTGAGTTTCTACTCTCATCCTCCCTTTTTCTGTAGTTCCTTAATTTTTCTGAATATAAATCATATTATGGATATAAAGGTAATTGAATGGACAAGTTCTTGGACTACACAAACTTAAAATCATCATTATGATTTGTTGTTAGCAATGATAAACATATAGCAATCCTTACTTCCTATTTTGATTATTAAATATGCAATAAACAGCAATATTTAACACCTCACAAAATAAAAGTCATAAGCTTCTCAGATAAAATCAGTTGTGTAATTTAGTACATATCCAATCTGACTACTCAACCCTTTAACTTGAGAGGAATGAATCAGCCAACTTGACAACAAATAAATAATGCATACATACAAGCTTATCTTTTCAGTTAATTTTCTCCCTTTTTTTTAACTGATATTTAAATTATTTTACTTATTTTTGTATTTTAGTTAGGAGGAGCTCTCTTCACATACAATGTTATGTGTTCTAATTTTGGGAATTTAGAATTAGGCAAATCATGTAATGTCAAAAGGAATGTCATAGTGACCTAAGATTTGCATTATAATTCTCTACTCTAGCCACAGTCTATATGTATTATATAAATAACTTTATATATTATATATAAATAGATCATTATATAATAACTTTATTCGAGACTTTTCTGCTCATTTTTTTCTTCATTGAATGGAGCCATTTATCTACTGCTGACCCTTGAACAACACAGATTTGAACTGTGTACGTCTACCTACTTTTTTCAACAGTGGGATTTTTTAAAAATAGTGAATGTTACAGTACTAGACAATCTGTAATTGGTTGAATCCAAGAGTGTATCATGGCAAATATGGGGGAATCACAGGTAAGGGGAGCTGACTATATATAATCGGTGGATTTTTGGCTTGGTAAGAGTAGGTATCCCTAACCCTGTGTTATTCAAGGGGCAACTATATTTTGAATTATCTGGGCTTGTGTCAGATGGCATATTGTTAAGTAATCTGACAAAAGGCATATTATTAGGCTTACTTATAAATTAAATAAGACATTTTACTCCCAAGGTCACATCCTTTCCCTAGTCTTAGTCCTAAGGAGAGACTACTAATATGGCCAGAATGGCATATTTTAGACCACAAATTTATTTACTTGCACAAAGCACAATCATTGGGCTTTCATCAGACAACACCATGGGAAGTCATCATTTAGACTGAAACAACTTGAAAAGAGTTAAGTTTGAATATGAGTCTTTGATCAAGGGTTCGGCTTCACTTCAGTTTCCTTGATGGCTTAGTGGGTAAAGAATCCTCCTACCATGCAGGAGGCATAGAAGACATGAGTTCTGTCCCTGGGTCTGGAAGATCCCTTGTAGGAGGAAATGACAACCCACTCCACTATTCTTGTCTGAAAAATTCCATAGACAGAGGCATTTGGTGGTCTAGAGTCCATGGGATAGCAAAGTCGGACATGACTGAGCACAACTGGCTTCACTTTTGATCTGCCTTTTCTGTCCCCATTTGGATGTATTTACCAAAATCATAATTACTCGGGATGTGATAGTACAATTCATATTCTTAACAATAGATTATCAGCATTACCCAGGTCACAGTGGGTTTCGTGGACAAAGAATCGGGTATAAACTTCTTTCTCAGGTAAAAAGATCCAAGGAAATAATTCATTCAGTCATTAATTCTTTAACTTAAAAATTAATGAAAAGAATAAAGGTGAAAGAGAAATGTGTCATAGAAAGTTGGTAGCTTAAAAAAGACTTCTTTACTCTTAGCTCTGTTGCTGATGAGAAGGAGGAATGGACCTGTTGTGATGGGGTGA